>JAIUZE010003970.1:0-13030 GCA_022085475.1 Heliosperma pusillum
AAAAAGTGATTACGACTCTGAGGTCGATATATCATTGGTGGTCCAAGAAAAAAAGCATCTAGGTGATATATGGGGTCTTGATAGTGGATGCACATCTCACATGAGTTCTAAATGGAGGATGTTTATGACATATAGTCATCATAGGATCACTGTTACCATAGGTGATGGAGCGGTTTGTGATCTGTTAGAATAGGCACCGTGAAGTTTCCAATACATGATGGAAAGGTTAAGTATCTCAAGGGTGTAAGGCACGTTCCACAACTTAAGAGTAATCTTATTTCTCTTGAAATGTTAGACCGGAGGGGTTTTCGATTTTAAGGAGAAGGTGGAGTATTATGTGTGTGCAAGGGACCATGTGAGTTGCTTCGTTGTGTGAAGTCAAGTGCAGGTAACTTGTATCTTTTAGAAGGTAAGACATTAACTAGGAGGATGTCACCGTCTAAGCACTGTGGTAATGTATAAGTGAGTCATACTAAGCATGTTGGTCTAAAGGGTTGAATCTTGCTTCTGGGTTGATAGTTTATGGTGTTGACAGTGAGGTGGAGCTTGTCGACGCTCTAGTGGTCGATGGATCGGGATCAACAAGAAGAAGTTTAACAACCGGATTGAAGAGTTCGTCTGGTGTTGAGGATGATCGTATCAACGGTAAGGGGTTCGTTATTTGGTACTCCTAAAGTGCTGGTTGAGGTAACGAGTTGTTAAGAAGAACAAAAAAAAAAGTCTTTCAATTGCGGAGGGGTATGTATGATAAGGTCTGGAGATTTCGAGCCTTGTATACTAAAAAGCAAACGTAAAAAACTCAATGAAACGGAGAAAGTATAATTTAAAAGCAATACTTAAAGTCTTGCACACGAAGTTGAGTAATAATTGTGAGGAAGAAAGAGTTATAATAATGAATAATTATAACAAATCTAGAGTAGTAATTATATATTTGGAGCGAAACATGTAACCCACTAGTTTAATAAAAACTAAAATAGGTGGATGAGCAACCCATATGTAGTTTGGTCGGTGAACAACAATCAATTAAATGGGGTTGTGTTTAATTTGGGGCCATTATTATTCTACTACTACAGACCTACAGTACTAGTAGTGGGAATGAAAGGTACCTACCCTTAAAATGACGGGTAGGTAGGGTTAACACCAAAAGTGTAGGGTCTATTTTACCGATGTTGTGCTAATTAGGGTAACTAGAAAGGATAAGATAAGGTGCAACTAATTATGTCATTTTCTTGTTTATGTCATAATAACCTTAATATGTTGTTTTGTAAGTCACTTAAAGAAAGGTCAGTGTTTAAGTCCGTTACAACTCTGCCTTAATTTGTCTTGATCATTTCTTAGGCGGCACAAAATTGATAGTTAGGTCGTTATTTGAGTTAGACAATTAGACGTCTTAAGGAATTAAGTTGAAGGATGAGGGCACTAATCGTGGATGGTATAAAAGGGTGACTAATCTAATATACAAATTTGGGGTTTATCCATTTTTAATAAAGACGGATCAGATCCATTCTTACAGAAAGACAAGAGGGATGGCAAGTGGGGATTTATTTAGTTCTTCACTTGTCCTCCCACTTTCTTAGGAGAAAGAAACTGACTCGTCTTTAATATAGACGGGTATACGCCATCTTCAATGAGACTTACTGAATCTAATATGAGTTGCGTGGTTTATACCAACCACGAATGTTCCTAATGTTGCTCTCTACATGCCAAAGATAAGGGGTTGTATTTCCACATTTAGTTGGTCTCCCTTCATACGGGTTATTTTCGTCTAAAATAATAAGACGAGATTTTAATACTATTTTATAGCAAAATGTAACCTTTTTTTGAAAAAACATGTTATGATAACTGAACATTGTGATTACATTTGACCATAAAAAAGTTTTAAAACCTTGATTTATTGTTTAGATGGAATTACTCTGTCTGAAACAAGAACTTGCCTTCCAGTTTTCCACGGTTGTTAGAATCACATTTAACGATGATCATTAATTAATTATAAAATTAATTAATTATATATATACTTCTTTTTCTTTTGTTTATATGTATTCATTTCTTTAATTTAGAGTATCAAGTTATCAAAATACGGAGTAATAATTAGTGACGATAGATATATATAGTACGAAGTACAAGTTTATCATATATATTTGGTAACCTCTAACCAAATCGTCCTATCATAAAACGGTTTTGTAAAGTATTGTTGCAGTACGCATACCTTTCTAGACCTTAGTGTTCATTGTTCTTGAACCAGATCGAAAGAGCCCGTAGACTGGACATCTCCATATCCCAAAACAGAGACCGGGCCAGCTAAGAGGGGCTCGGACATGACTAGGCCATAACTAGACTGGAACCCACTATTTATGGTTTTTCCGAATTTGGACCAGACCGGTTCGGCTACGAAGGCTAATTGGGGATTTTTTTTTTGTTTGGACCGACCAGTACAAACTGAGGATCCGTCGCCATGTTTTTGTAGATCCCAAAATTCCCCCGAAAGTATCTGGACCGAACCGCACCGACCGCTTCTGGTCGGTCAATGAAGCACTTATATAGTTATATCACACACTCGAAAAATGGACTATTTATGTTTTGTCTTATCTACTTACATTGGTAGTACTTGACCCGTCGCAAGCTTGTGACGGACATACCCGTCAACAGGAAGACTTGCTGATTTCTATAAGGACGTAGCCAGAAAACGGGTTTCCAACTAATTGGTTCAAGCTATAGGCCAAACTTGGTCAATTTTTGCTGGGCCGAATTATACCTCGGTTTATATCTTAAGAAATCATCTCCAATACTTCCAAGGAACTAGACCAGTTGGCCCAGCCGAATATGAGGACTAGCCGCAATGAAGCAAGCCAAAAAAAAAAAAAAAAAAAAAATAATAATAATAATAATAATAATTCCCCCATTCCCAATTTCCACTGGGTGGGAGAAATACATACAGGGTGTATCTGAGCAATGCTATTTCCAACTTTCCAAGGGTGGAATCACCAAACCTCGGACCTCTTTGAGAGGCGCGTTATAGGCGCCTCTATGAGAGGCGTGTTCACCTCTGTGATTTAGGTGTTCACTAACTAAATACATGAGACAGCCCTTTAAAAAAGGAGATACCCACGGAAGCAGGAAACCAAGTAATATATATGTGCACTATACTGAACATAACATATCAGATTCAAATGTACTACTATACATCATCAACGGCCGTTAACTAGGCAAAGCTCTCTTCTAGCTGCTGTCTACTTTACTAGTTCCTGTTACCACTTGATGCGAAGTACACAAAACTTTCGGTTAGTACGCTTAATTCGGATGAGATTTACTCCGTTGGTTCGAAAATGCATTTGGTCAGCAAACAATAAGCTATTGTCAAGTACTTGAGGCTTACACACACGACTTCTATTCTACGCAGCTACCGACTACCTGCAGCAAAGTTCATATTGAAAGTGAGTAAGGGATTCTAGTTTTGTACTCACACGTACGCACGTCTTCACATATAAGAAGAAACAATGATTAATCAAGTTTGAAGACAGCAATTCAACAAGAGAGTACAAGACACTGGTGGGAAAATGACGATCGAATTAAACTTGACAAGTATTGCTTGTTCGGACAAAAACACCAACATTCTTGAGAAAATATAAACTAGGAGTAAACTGAGACACAAAACGTTAATTTTTCTCAGCAAACAAATGAACTGAAGACATTTTACAAACTTTTGAAAAACATAAGCTTCCTAAGAAAACTCAATGCCGGATTCATCCATTAAATCACGAGGAACTGTGATTAACATAACTAATGCCGGATTCATCCATTAAATCACAAGGAAGTGTGATTAAGATAACTAATGCAAGATATTGTAGCAGTTCACAACATTTCTAAGTCTCAAAAAGATGTGACATCATATTAACCTATATATGTCGGAGAATCAGAGAAGGAAAGACTCATGCCTCATGCACTGATTTTAATTGTTTTGCCTTGTCCAGATCTTAGTTTTAGAAAAAGAAAAAAAAAAGTGCATCAGGCGATAAAGGGACCAGGGTCCAGGACGTAAGACACGGGGCGAGGAAAAGCACCTAATAGACATGACTGAGGCACACTGTTTCTGCAAACAATTTTGTTTTTTCAATATAAATTCGTTCAACACCTTTTTTTGGGATTTGAAGGACCAATGTGTAAATGAGTAGAAGATAGGGATAATGTTCCAAAGACAGGGCATAACAAAAGAACTAGCAGGAAAAAAAAAATGAAATCTGCATAGTAGCTAAGCTAGATTCACTCATCAATGAGACACACTCAGAGTGCACTGAGGTGTTTTGGCTAGTGTCTCATTATGCATTGGACTTAAGCGCGCCCGAGGTGCATTTTTTTAAAATTAAGGTTAGAAAAAATATACTCAACACACAGTTTACATATTCCAGGATGCTTTTAGCAAGCATTCCTAATTCCCTAAGACCATGTTATTAGATTTTGGTTTGATGAAGCTTTATTTCAGAATCAATCGTTACAGCCTGCGCCTCAAAATGAGGTCACTAAAACCTGCAAAACCTTGCTAACTAAATTGGCATGCAATGCCGAAGTTGATATTTAAAACCATTCTACTAGTCCCTATATTCATTTAGATTCACTACATATTTTTTTTTGCATTCAAAACAATTCACTACATTCCCACCCCCGGTAAGTAAATGTAATTTAAAAGAACACTCTCATGTAGTCTCACAAAAAAATCATATTCGCAAGTTGTTTATCGGCGGCCGCTTTACCAGTCAAAAGAGTAAGAACTTGCTTTCAAGCTAACCTTACATGAAGCTAACTGCCCAACTCATCATCAGGACAGATACAGAGGAGTAGAAGATGGAAGAAATAGGTTGAAAGAGAGGGTTGGCTAGATTCTAAACAAGCATGCGTTTCCCGCGTCCCCGGCGACTGAGGGCTGCATAGAGTTATTCGCACAATACATTATCATGCAGTTTTTTGCAATGGCAAATGTTCTGATTCAGATGTATGGAGTACAATGCTGATGCATACTTGACCGTGTCACAGCTTTCAAAGCAGGATCTAAAAAGACAAATTACGCCTTAGAGGCCTTTTAATATTTGGAGTGAAGAAGGGAGGTCAAATAAGAAGGGTGATGCATGGAAGCAGCAAGGAAAAAATAACAGTGCAGCAATCAGAAAAGATTTTTGGAGCATCGCCTATCTCAAACTGCAGCAGCAAAAAAAAAAAAGCTAAAAGAGTAGTCAGAAGTAATTCTTCTTAGGCATTTTAAGCTGCTTGTACTTGACTAGCTCAGAAAGGGGAAGGGATGTTTCTCTCAATCTTCCAGACACTAAAGAACTCGTTCCAAGTTCCAATATACGACTACATAGTATATCTTCGATAAAGAAAAATCCAGTTCATTATCCTCGAGAAAAAAATCTCGGACTCTAGGTCGACCTGATAGTATAGTAGTATACCGACATAAATGCAGACCGCATGTAAGCTATCATGAGTTTGCAGCAAGATACAAGAGCATTAACAAAATGCAGCATGGACAGCGTAGATGAAAATTACAAAAATGAGTGCAATAGTTCCAAAAAACGATCATTTACATTGGCAAAGACAATAAAAAATGGTATCACAGTGTTAAAATATCCATATGATTATACTTAATCTGATAAGGCATTATCAAAGTCCGAAGAAGTGACAGTATAAACCACCGGAACTAAGCCACAGGGATTGCACCCAACAAAATACCTTCACCAAAATGACAATGACTACCAACAAACGTATGCCAGGGAGTAAAAACAAAGCAACATTAATGAAGTTAAATCTCCAACGACACAATACATGGGTTCATTACTTCATCCAATATCGAACAGCAAGAGGCCAGCATTTTCTAATCCGGTTTAGTAAGAGGTCTGAACATACAAAAGTACACGGAAAGAAGGAGGGGGGGGGGGGGGGTACTGAAGAGGCAAAGGAAGGAGAGGGGGAATGGAACTAGTGAGCTCTTCCTCCAAATCTTGTGTATGTTAGAGGAATTTTAACTTCGCTTGTACGAGGGAAGTGGAGGGATACTTTTCCCTTCCCTCCAAAACCATCTAACTCAATTTTACAAACAAGAAAACGAAATTCTCCTGCTCCCTTTCCCTCCATAAAAGCAAAGGAAAAAGTCATGTCCGATCACCAAATATCCAGACCAAATGAGAATTATATTGAACAAAGATAAACAAGCATTACTAGTGACTAGCTAAGCTTTGATGATAATCTAATCAGATATCACTTCAATAGACTTACATATAAGACAATAGTTTAGGGATGTTAGAAACATTACCTAGATAACAAGCACTAGTTGAACAGGCAAAATTGCTTTCCATGCGCTCCAAGAGAACAGAAGACACGACACAAAGTCCAAATCTCTTAGCAGTTGGAACAAAAGCACTACTCAAGCCATCAGCAATAGCAACACTTCTCCAAAACCCACATATTTTTTGAACTAAACAAACCGTCCAAAACTCCCATTCTGAAGTAACAAACACATTCCGATAGCACAACACATTCATAGCCATAGCCAGCCTATACATGAGACTACCAAAACCAGGCTTTACATGCTTCCTAGTCACCTTAGGTCTCACCATTATCCTAAAACTTGATCCCCGTACTGGTCTCATACGAAATCCTGTCACAAACTTCGGTACAAAAACATTTCTTTTCCTACCCTTTTCTTTCTTCACTACACCACACACCTTCCCCCTAGCCCGAACTCTCCCCGGCCTGCCTCTCCTCCACTTCTTCTTAATTCTACGCTGCTTAATCTTCTCCGAAAGCTTCTTCTCAAACACCATTCGCCTCACCCTCAGCCTATCACGCCAAACTAACTTCCCCACCGAAACAGTGAACTCTAACAACGTCGAACTATCAACTACACACAAAAGATGCTGAAGCCTACGCATTCGCTTCTTACTTAACCTCCCGTCCCTCGTCCATATACGACGACTTAGCTCTTTCGCAGCCGTAAGTTTATAGTCACCAACATTATATCCCATAAGCTTCATATATGTCGACACTAACAAAATAAACAACAAAAACAAAATAAATCACAAAATCAACTAAACTACTGATCTTTCAACAAAATCAAAAATAAAAACAAGCAAAATTGAATAAAAAACCTTACTTTTCTCCTCAAATTTCTTCCTATCCATAACATTTCTTTTCCGAGACATCGTTTCGACACTCGAATCACTCTGTACACCGTAATGCAGCAAATTATACACCACAATTAGATGAATTAAGAATCAAAGCACCAAAATTCAAGTAAAAAAAACATGAAAGCAACAGTAGAATAAAAGTGATGAAATTGAGACGAAAAAGAAGAAGAATCGCGAAGGAAAGTACCTTAGAAGAGTGAAAATGGCGGAAATTGAAGAGCGAAGACGAAGGAATTAGAGAGAAGAAGTAGAAATAGGGGGAAATAGTAGAAGGAAAATGGAAGAACAATTATGGAGGTAAATTTGAGGGTTTTTAAAAAATTGGGGGGTTTATGTTTGTGTGTTTATGTCCTCAACTCCTCCAACATTTTATTTTATTCATTTGAGGCGCGCCAGGGGCTTTTGGCATTTCATTTTTGGCCGATGAATTAATAATTACCCAATTGGAGGTAGGACTGGTCAACAATACGGCCGGGCGGGTCTGGCTAGGTGGAGGAGTGGAACCATCCGTGGGTGTGGACTGATCGAGCCGGGAAAGGGGGCCCGAAGGGCGGGTTTTGGGCGGGTCTAAGGAGGGTTGGGGGTCGGACCGGTCTTTGGGCGGGTCAGGGCAGGTGAGGGGGACGGAATCGGCCCTAACAAGGGTAGGTCGGGCTGGGTTGGGGGTGGGATGGCGGACTAGGGATGAGGGGGGCCTGAAGGGCGCGTGGGGTCGGGCTGACTCGTATTGTTGACCGGCCCTAATTTGAGGTATCTCGATTTTGACCATTTGTTTCTATGCAACTAAAATGTCGAGTATACTTCATACAAAAATACAAAAAAGTATGCGTAAATCATTATATTATACATAATGATGTACATGTAAAAATGGTTACAAAGGCACATAAACAGTCTAGAGTCTCCTAAGATTTCATTTTTGGCCGATCAATTAATAATTGCCCAATTTGAGGTAGGGTTGGTCAGCAATACGTGTCGAACAAGGCAGGCCGAGCTAGGGGCGGTGCGTGCTAGATGGAGAGTGTGGAACCATCCGAGGGTGGGAGCGGGTCGAGCTGGGAAAGGGGGGTTGAAGGGCGGGCTATGGATGGGCCTAAGGCTGGCTGGGGTCGGACCGGGCCTTGGGCGGGTAGAGGTAGGTGAGGGGCCCCGGAATCGGCCCTAAATGGAAGTAGGTCAGGCCGAGCTGGGGGTGGGCTGGCGGACCGTGGATGAGTTATCTCGATTTTGACCATTTGTTTATATTCAATTAAATTATCGAGTATATTTCATAAATAAATAAAAAGTATGCGTAAATCATTATATTATACATAATGATGTAGAGATAAAAATGGTTACAAAGGCACATGAACAGTCTATAATCTCCTTGGGGTTTCATTTAACGGTCTTAGCTTTTCCTTTAACTCGGGGATTTTCTCAAAATTTTGATTGTGAGATAGGTCTTTCTGTTTGTCGTTTCTTTGGCTGATTTTGTTTCTTAGTGCAGGTTTCAAATGGCTGGTACAATAAGGGGTCAGCCACTGAAGGAAGAGGTTGAATAATAATTAAACGCTTTTAAGAGGGGGGAGAATAGCGAAAAATGGGATGATAAGAGCAAACTCATACTTGTCGCGAAAATTTGGGCATCTAAAGCTATCAATGTGAAGGCGATTATAGACACGATGATCAAGTGGAATCCTTTGAAGCTCATGCCATGGTATATGGTATACGCCAATGATAAATAAAAAATGCCGTTCGGTTTGGCGTTGTGGCATCCTGCCACACCCGAAGCCTTTACGCAAGACCTTTCGGGTATGAAGGAGTGCTACGCCCCGGTTTCCCGAGGGTAGGATGTACCAAATTGAGTCTCAACAAGTTAAGTATAACATAAGATAAAAGCGGAAGTCAACAAGGTCAAAAGAAATACAAGGTCCAAAGTAAAATACAACTCAAGTGTTTCAAACCAAAACTCAATGTCTACAACTACAAAGTCCAAAAGCCAAAAGGCACACAAGACTCAATAATCGCCCAAAGTCCCGGAGCATGCATCCCATTATCAACATATATCATCATCATCGAACCTACTCACAACCTACTCGCCATACGGCGGAAATATCGTATGGGTCACGGTAGATAAAACAACATCACGGTCAGTTTACATGTACATAATCAATATCAAGGAAACATAGTATCATCATCATACATATACAGTGTCATCGAGTACCGCACCACGGTGCCATCAAAAAAACACCGTCCACCAATCGTGATGCCATCAAGTAGCACACCACCGTGTACATGGCACGCCAAAGACACCATGGGCCCTACCGCAACAGGTCACCCCCAAACCCAAGTCATAACCACGTGCATTATCTCATCCGTGGTAAGACCATGAAAATCGACCCACATAGCCTATGGAGCCGGTTCCCACAACCGCTCCATATAAACAACCACTCCAAACACCAATATATCATAATCACAATCAATCATCCGAACTCCAATTAACATGTCACAATCATATCATAACTCACATCAACCAATCACATACACATAAACCGAGTAGGATTAACCTACCTTGAAGCAATCAATCTCACAAGCAAAGCACAAGAAATTAGCTAAAAGTCCTCTTCTACGAAGTCGCCACATACAATATCATAATAATAACAATTACTACTAATTGCTACCCAATATTATGGAATAAGATTAATAACTGTCACAATATATGACTATTTCCCTCTATTCTAACATCAACAAGGTCAATAGTCATAATCTAGGTCTCAATAACTCAAATCTCAAGCTCATAATTAATAAACTACAATCTATAACACTTTTCCCAAATTTCCTGGTCAAACGACATCAATTCCATCATCTATAATCATTCCCCCCAAGTTCTATCTTATCAACAATAACCTAATATCAAGATTATCATAATAATCCAATTTAAATAACATATGATGATCTAATAGCATTAATCTCATCTTAATTATCAATCTAATTACTAATTACATACTAATTACTCCGACACGGTTAATGCACTTTGTACCCTTACAAAAACATTTTCATCCTTGTTAATACAAAAACATCTAATAGCACAGGAGATTGGTTAATGCACTTTAGGAGCTTGGGAAACTCCGACACGGTTAATGCACTTTGTACCCTTATACGGACAAAATCCCCGACCATGTTATTTTTATATGAAACAAAAAAAATTTGTTGTGAAATGAGGAGGGTGAGAGAAACACTTGAGGGTTATGATAGGTTAAAGCCTAGAGGGTAAACAGAATAGGGGGACGAGAGGCGTTGCATTTTATGTGGAAGTGAACGCCCGTAAAAACACACAGGATAGTCCAATAGTCTTTTATTATTAATAATGGCAGCGGAATTACGAGGCGTCACCGCCGTATTTCCCTTCCGGAAAATACAAGGCTTATACAACAATAAAGATATAAATACACTTGAAAAATTAAAACTAAAAACTCTATTTAGTTGAACTATACATCTTATAAGTCTTATCTTCTATATGAAATTTCTCACACTTGACCCTCCCTGGTACTGAAACCTGAAAAATATTGAATATGACAGGATCAGCCAACCACAGGCTGAGTATGACTCCGGTCACCTCCACCGGCCCTACTTTCCTGAGTTTAATATTTTACTTCATTCACATCTCACAAGTATGAAATAGGTCATATGGAACATAGTCCAATAATTATTATAGAGTCCACACCAGTCATCATCATGCAACATGTTATTCCACAATTTATACCGATCTACCATTACTGGAGTGAGACACATTACGGAGTAATTACTCCCCTGGGCTAAGCCCTCCTCCATGTACACAGGACCATATATTTTTTTTATTTATGTAACCCCCTGGCACTTCCACCAGTAATAACCAGAACCGCAGTTCTCATATCATGGAGCCGTGCTCCCTTCCATGTACACAGGTTAAATTTGTAATGTCATCCCCTTCCCGTAATCGTATCCCGAATGCTACAATTGGCCAATTATACATTAAAATAACCGAACTAGCATGACGAACATTATCACATATAAGACATAAATATAACATAGATGGAGTATAACAGTCTAACATGTGAGCACTATAATAATATAACCAAAATAATATAACCAATTACTTCTAATCTCGTCTTACTTCTATGATATATTAAAATAGTTAATTACTTTTATCGACGAAGGGTCCCGAAATCATACTAGCATTATAACGGTTCTACTACAAAACTTACGGATAAAATAGTATAAACAAGTACTTATACTATCCTCTTATTTTATTTATGTATAAGACGATAACTAAATAATTATAACGACAAAGGGTCCCGAAATCATACCTTACTTATTCTACGTGGGCTTAGTTAACAAAATAATAGTGCTTTCCTTCACTTTGTACGCTTTTTAACAAGAAAGAGGGGTGAGGGGCTATTTATAGCCATAAAAAAAGACGGCATAGAGGTGCTACGTGGTGAGTATATGGGTGTATACAATAACATTCATTATACGTAGTTATAGTTACGTACTCAACTCTTACTTTGCCATCTTCGGATACTTGCATGGCAAGTATATCTAACCCATTATGTTTATCTAGATAATATAATGTTTCTAGATTACCTCCAATAGTCTAATAGTCTAATTACATTTTAAAGTTTACGTTTTATGATAAAATAGTCGGGTTAAAAACTTAGGCCTTAACAAATTAGTAGATTTTGGGCCATTCTTACTAGTAAGTCAAATGTAGTCATATATTAATCTATATGGGTAAAATAAGTCATAATTTTAGCTCGTTGTATTTTATTATAACTATTTTTTTTTTCGGGATATTACATTCTACCCTCCTTAAAATAAGTTTCGTCCCGAAACTTGAAAACGAAAAAAAATGGAAAAGTTAACTTTTGGTTCCTCAAAACTCATGAAAGTTATAAGAATTTAATCAAATAAAAGTCTTTCAATCAGATGTATGAAATGAATAAAAACTGTATGTCTTATATAATGGAACGCATGAATTCCCGTCGCGAACAAGAATTCAAGTAATCCAATTCAATGACAAACTCAAAGTATGTGCTAGTAGGCGTGCGTTGAACCGGTTATTAGACGTCTCCAATAACAAGTTCTAACATCACACGAACTGCACAAAGGCAAATAAAACAAAATTGAAAAGTTTATTTTCAATTCAAATTTGTTTTTTTTTTTAAAAGGTACAAATTTCCATACAAAATAAACCGTTTGAAAATACTTGAAGGACTAACTTGAACTAGTTAAAAATTTCCGTAATACGCGATCAATTTGAATATCAAAACTTTTGAATAATGGGACCAACACCTAGATTTAATGAGTGGAAGGTAAGGAGTATAAATCTTAAAGATAGAATGGCAACAATTTGTGATGATTCAAAGCACTATAGAAAAGCGGATTAATTTCAAAATAACAGTGTAATCTGACACTCTCATATCCTATCACCAAAAACTTATCACCTCAGTCTCATCTTATCACCAAATGTTCTCACCCCAAGGGTTATATATGACAATACCTTCTTTAGGTCTAGAAACGTTACATCAATTTTATTTTATTTTAATTATTCTTTCAACAATTTCCCACTTCAAATATTTTCATGAATTAATAATTATATTTCGATTATTTTTTTTTACTCACAATCTCATTATTCGTTTCCTCATTAACAGGCGCTGACATCTTATCTTTCTAGTAATTTAATTACAAATTTCATTCTACAATGCATTAGTTTATTCTTTAATTAGATCGGTATTAATTTTTACAACAATGCAGCTTTTTAACAATTTCAAGCTTTTCATATAAATTCTAATTCTAATTATCTTTTAACCCCTAAAACAGTTCACATTATTTGTCCTTATTTA
>JAIUZE010003974.1:0-77351 GCA_022085475.1 Heliosperma pusillum
GAGGGGAGGAGGCGGCGGCAGAAGAGGGGAGGAGGCGGCGGCAAATGAAGGGGAGGAGGCGGTGGAGGAGTGGCGGTAGTAGTGAGGGGATTAGGGTTTTTTTTGGGTTTTTTTTAGAGAGAGAAGGGAGGTAGAGAGAGTGGGATATGTGAAAATGAGAGAAATGTAGGGAGTGGAGGGTATTTGTATTAGGGTTTGAAGGGATTGGATTGTGTGTATCTCACAATCCTAGCCTTCCATTTTGTTTTAATCCTAACCCTTCATCCTCCTAATCCAAGGGCTTGGATGAGGACTCAAGGACTCAAATATACTAAGGGGACTCATTTGAACCCACCTCTCTCTCTCTCTATATATATATATATATATATATATATATAGAGAGAGAGAGAGAGAGAGATAGGTTCTTATGAGTCCACCATTTTTTGTGAGTCCATGAGTCCTCATCTTAGCCATTGGATGAGGGAGATGGATGGATGAGATTGTAGAGACAAAAACACACTTAACACTAATCAATTAACTATGCACTAATTAATTAACTTTCTCTCTCTAGCCTTTAGTTAATCACTTTTGAGTTTCTGAGATTTATGAGTGTAACTTCAGCCCCTTTTTGTGTAACTTCAAACTAAAGTGTGATTTCGACTATATAAATTTGAATTTATGAAACTTCAAGACAAGTTTATGTGATTTTAGACTTTTTATGAATGTAACTTCAGTCATTATGAGTGTAACTTCAACCGTTATTTATGTAACTTCAAACTAAAATGTGATTTCGACTATATAAATTTGAATTTATTAAACTTCAAGACAAGTTTTTATGATTTTAGTCTTTTTAGGAGTGTAACTTCAGTCATTACGAGTGTCACTTCAACCATTATTTTTGTAACTTCAAACTAAAATTTGATTTCGACTACATAAATTTGAATTTATGAAACTTCAAGACAAGTTTATATGATTTTAGCCTTTTTAGGAGTGTAACTTCAGTCATTACGAGTGTCACTTCAACCATTATTTTTGTAACTTCAAACTAAAATTTGATTTCGACTACATAAATTTGAATTTATGAAATTTCAAAACAAGTTTATATGATTTTAGCCTTTTTAGGAGTGTAACTTCAGTCATTACGAGTGTCACTTCAATCATTATTTTTGTAACTTCAAACTAAAATTTGATTTCGACTACATAAATTTGAATTTATGAAATTTCAAGACAATTTTATATGATTTTAGCCTTTTTAGGAGTGTAACTTCAGTCATTACGAGTGTCACTTCAACCATTATTTTTGTAACTTCAAACTAAAATTTGATGTAACTTCAAACTTCAGTCATTATGAGTGTCACTTCAATTATTATTTGTGTAACTTTAGTCATTTATAGTGTAACTTTATGCATTAGTCTTTTCTAGTGACTTCAGTCCAAACTAGTCTAATTTCAGTCCAAATCTATGTAACTTCAGTCCAAATTTATGTAACTTCAGTCCAAACCTATGTAACTTCAGTCCAAACCTATGTAACTTCAATTATATAACTCTTAATTGTGTAACTTTAGTCTAAAATAGTGTAACTTTAGATCTAGAAATAAAAACAGCATAAAAAAATAAAAAAACGAAATCTAAAATTAATAAATAAAAACATAACAAATTAAAAAAAACATAAAACATATAAAAAAAATGTGTAACTTCAACAAAAAAAACTGTGTAACTTCAGTCATTATATGGGTAACTTCAGTCATTATATGTGAAACTTCAGTGAAACAACACCACTAACCACAAAATAATGTATGTTACTTTAATAATATCAACAAGTGTAACTTTAAGGTCATTTTGTGTTACTTTAATAAATAATATGTGTTACTTTGAAATATGCGACTTTAATAAATAAGGCGTGTGACTTTAATAGAGAATTTGTGTTACTTTAATATACAATATGTGTAACTTTAATAGAGAACTTGTGTTATTTTAATATACAATAGGTGTGACTTTAATAGAGAATTTGTGTTACTTTAATATACAATATGTGTTACTTTAATAGATAATATGTGATAGTTTAATCAATTAAATAAGTAAAAAAAAAGTAGATCTAAATTTTTTTTCCAAAAAATATTTCTATAAAGACTGAAATAAAATCTGAAAAAAAAAAGATAAAAAAGAAAAGGGAGAGTGGAGAAAGGAGAAGAAAAAAAGATAAAAAAGAAAAGATAAAATCTGGGAAAGAAAAAAAGAAAAGAAAGGAGAAGAAAGGAGAAGAAGGGAGAGTGGCGGTAGAAAGAGGAGTGGAGGCGGCGGGAGGCTGGCGAGACGGCGGCGGAGGAGACGGACGGACGAAAGCTGGTGGAGGAGAGGAGGAGAGTATGGAGTAGGGAGTATTGTCGGAGTAGGAGAGGAGGAGAGCGGAGGACGGCGGCGGCCGTGGTGGACAGAGGAGGTGGTCAGACGAGGTGGACCGAGGAGGTCGTGGCCGTCGTGGCCGTGGCAGGTGGTCTGGCGGCAGGGGAGGAGGTGGTGGGTGGTGGGATTTCTTTTTTATTTTCAGATCTAGTTTTGTTTTTGTGGTGGTGGTTGGGTTGAATGAAGGATGAGTATTATTTTGGGATTTTGAATTTATTAGGGTTTTAGAGAGAGATGAGAGGATAGATATTGTGTGAGATGAGAGAGAAGTAGTTGGGTGGAAAAGCTTATATATTGAATTAGGGTAGATTAGTGATTAATTAGTGAAAAGTAGAGAGATAGTGGTATTAATGACCATTTAGGAATATCAATCTCAACCATCCATCTTCCCCATCCAATGGTCACAAAGAGGACTCCTGGACTCACTCTTTTGGGATGGACTCTCTTGTTACGAATTACAGTTAATTCGTCTCAGCTAACTTTATATTTAATCGTTATTAAATAATCTGTCATCATCACATTGACTAACCTTTTAGTCAAAAACATCGACTAACCTTTTAGTCATTTAATAAGGCATCAATACGATTATTTTCTCAAATAATCACATCTCTCAAACACATCCTTTAGGTGTGACTTTTAGGGACCAGTTGATCACCGCCATCTGTATGACAATAACGTCAAACTTATCTAGCAAGCCAACCGTTATTGATAAACGTTAATGAACTGATTATAATACAAAGTGTACCCTGTGAACCTATAGAGATTTATTTATGTTATTGCACTAACTGTGGAGGACACTAGCTCCAACACAGACGGCGTCACCTACCTTGGACAACCACACGCCGCACCTTCCCCGACCACCTCTCGTCATCGCACCACCATGATGCCGGTAACCTTCCCATAAATGCTGGCACTAAAGACGACGATACTCACCCATCCTAACCGACGACATCATCTATAACCCGCGGTGAGTGGCAGACTACAAGTCTACAACAACAATTATCTCACTTCTTCCTCTTCGTTGCTTGGTTTCCCATCTGTTTCAGTGTATCTACATTAATCCTTGATGCATCTAGCCGTTATTTTGATGTATCTTTCCGTAGATACACAAATTTAGATATTAGGTACATTGAAATTTGTTTGAGGTACTTCAAAATAACAATCAGATACCATACACTAGTTATTAGGTATATTACAAGTTGTTATTGAGGGGTAAGGCGTTGTGAATTTCTTATTGAATTGTAGGTGGTGATTGTTGTTATTGTTGTTGGTGACATTGTCGGGACGAGCGCAATTGTACTCCGTCTACCTTCGTCGAACAATGGTTTCTTTCCCTCTTCGATCTCTCCAACGAAAATCGAGATCTGAAGTTTGAAATGTTGAATGAAGACGCTGTCAGCGACATAGGTTGATGGTGTCACGGTCGATGTTCGACAACATCAATAATGGTGGTCGGTATAATCGGGGAAGGTTATTGATTGATGCATGAAAAAAAATGATGGTTGATGATGGATGAATATATGTGGTTACTGGAATGAAAATATGGGACTTGTTTAGTGTGCTAATAGTTTGGTGCTTTAAATATTTGGATTTGTTCAGTTAATTTGGAAATGACAGGGGAGAGAGTATTAAACGAATAACTAATGAGTGTTCGTTTCCACTTTTTCCACCGAGTGATCGTTTGCACCGGATCTTGACTCTCTCTCTCTCTCTCTCTCTCTCTCTCTATATATATATATATATATATATATATATATATATATAGGGTCAGGATCCGGTGAGAACCACTAATATAATGAGAACCGTGAGAACCTTCACTAAATCTCCACAAAATTTCGTTCCGAACGTTTTGATGGATCATTTGCCATTGGTTTAGTTTATTCAATCAAAATATTTGCAGTAAATAAACAAAATTTATTGATTATATTAAAAAATATGTACTTAATGTACATAAATTCAATTAGATAAAATAAATCAACTCTAAATGCATGAAAAGGAGCACTAGGTGCATGAAAATTGTTACATGCATTAAAACAATTACTAGGTGCATGAAAATAATGAGCTCTATATGCATGAAAATGAGTACTAGGTGCATGAAAATTGTTAGATACATGAAACTGACTATTAGGTGCATGAAAATTAATAAATTGTATTTCGCCTCAATTTCCGTCACTATCGTATAATTTTTCAACCAAGAAATATGTTATCTAGCCATAACATTCTACGCCGAACCCAAATATGTTGTTATTTTTAAAAAATAAATTTGGTAGGGCGGAGTTCTCACGGTTCTCATTATCTTAGTGGTTCTCACCGGATCCTAATTCTATATATATATATATATATATATATATAGAGAGAGAGAGAGAGAGAGAGAGAGAGAGAGGCAAGATTTAATGAGTCCACCTAAATATTTGAGTCCGTGAGTCCAGCTATACAATATCACATATTATACAAAACAATATCACCGATTATACTAAACAGTATCACGGAAAAAAAAAAACAGTACAAAAGGGTTAAAAATATTTTATGTCATACTACTCGTCGTTGACGACGATCACCCACCCACCCACCAATAACGGCGACATATCTAAGCCCCTAGATCACACTAGCAAACAATTATCCGGCAATGTCGTCACCCATTATTTATCCCATGTTTTCTTTTCAATCTTCATATTCCTCCACCCATACACATCACTCCTCCTCGGAGCTCACACCACCCCCAATCACAATAATATTTGTCATTGTTGTCGTTAAATTAGGGGTCTCGTCGTCGGCTATGAAGAAAAACGCCGGAGGCAAAGATGTTTAGTAGAGAGGAAAAATGATAAAAGAAGTTGAATAAAATAAACTTCGGTGAAACACCGATAATAGTGACTTTCTCGCATGAAAGGGCGAGAGAAATGATAGTGTTTGTCAGAATTTCGGTATTGGAATCAATTGGTGTGAAAAAAGTATGAAAAATAAAAGTTAGTAATAGTGGGCGAAAATGTTGTTCAATGGTGTGATATTGTATAGTATATCCCGTGATATTATTTAGTATAGCTTGTGATATTGTATCCTGGACTCACGGACTCAAAAAGATAGGGTGGATTCACGTGATCGTAATTATATATATATATATATATATATATATATAGAATTGGGATCCGGTGAGAACCACTAAGATAATGAGAACCGTGAGAACTACGCCTTAAGAAATTTATTTATAAAAAATAACAACATATTTGGGTTCGGCGTAGAATTCTATGGCAAGATAACACATTTCTTGGTCTAAAAATTATACGCTACTGACGGAAATTGAGGCGAAATACAATTTATTAATTTTCATGCACCTAGTAGTCAGTTTCATGTATCTAACAATTTTCATGCACCTAATACTTATTTTCATGCATCTAGAGCCCATTATTTTCATGCACCTAGTAATTGTTTTAATGCATGTGACAATTTTCATGCACCTAGTGCTAGTTTTCATGCATTTAGAGTAGTTTTAGTTTACCTAATTAAATTTATGTACATTAACTATATATGTTTTAATATAATCGATAAATTTTGTTTACTTACTGCAAATTTTTCTCTTGAACAAGCTAAACTAATGGTAAATGATCCATCAAAACTTTCGGAACAAAATTTGGTGGAGATTTAGTAAAGGTTCTCACGGTTCTCATTATATTAGTGGTTCTCACCGGATCCTGACCCTATATATATATATATATATATATATATATAGAGTCAAGTTATAATGAGTCCACCTTCAAAATTGAGTCCATGAGTCCTCATCTTGCCCTTTGGATGAAAGAGATGGAGGGACAAGATTAGAAAAAGATGGAAGGCTAAGATTAAAAGAAAAATGAATGGACAAGATTAGAACAAAATGAAGGGACAAGATTAGAACCAAATGAGTGGGTTTTAATGACTTTCACCTACATTACGAGTACATAATGATGTAACTTTAGTCATTGAAAGTGTAACTTCAACCATTATTTGTGTAACTTCAAAATAAAATGTGATTTCGAGTATATAAATTTGAATTTATGTAACTTTAAGATAAGTTTATGTGATTTTTACCTTTTTATGAGGGTAACTTTAGTCATGAAAAGTGTAACTTCAACCATTATTTGTGTAACTTTAAACTAAAATGTGATTTCGAGTATATAAATTTGAATTTATGTAATTTTAAGACAAATTTATGTGATTTTTGTTTTTTTATGAGGCGAACTTTAGTCATTAAGAGTGAAACTTCAACCATCATTTTTGTAACTTTAAATTAAAATGTGATTTCGAGTATATACATTTGAATTTATATAATTTTTAAACAAATTTATGTGATTTTAGTTTTTTATGAGTGTAACTTTAATTCTTAATTGCGTAACTTTAAGTTAAAATATGAATTAATTTTAATATTTCAATAAGTGTAACTTTAACCTTTATTAGTGAAACTTCATTTATTAACTGTGTAACTTTAGTCAATTATAGTGTAACTCATGTTTAGGTAACTTTAGTCTTTTCTAGTGTAACATCAGTCCATACTAATGTAACTATAATCATTAATTTAGTAACTTCAGTCCTTAATAAGATAACTTTAGTCCAGTGCAACTTTAGTCCATAATAGTGAAACTTTAGTAAATAATAGTGAAACTTTAGTACATACTACTAGTGAAACTTTAGTACATACTACTAGTGAAACTTTAGTACATACTACTAGTGAAACTTTAGTACATACTACTAGTGAAACTTTAGTAAATACTAGTGAAACTTTAGTAAATACTAGTGAAACTTTAGTACATAATAGTGAAACTTTAGTACATAATAGTGAAACTTTAGTAAATACTAGTGAAACTTTAGTAAATACTAGTGAAACTTTAGTACATAATTGTGAAACTTTAGTACATAATTGTGAAACTTTAGTAAATACTAGTGAAACTTTAGTAAATACTAGTGAAACTTTAGTAAATACTAGTGAAACTTTATTTCATACTAGTGAAACTTTATTACATACTAGTGAAACTTTATTACATACTAGTGAAACTTTAGTCCATAACTGTGTAATTTTAGATTTAAAAATAATCAATAACAAAAAAAATAAAAAACGAGATAAAAATAAAATAGAAAATCATAAGAAATTCAAAAAAAATGAAAAACGAAAAAAAAAAAAAAAGTGAATCTGAAAATAAATAAATTAGATCTAGAAACAAAAAATACATAATGAGATCTAGAAAAAAAAAACAAATAAACTATATCTAGAAAAAAAAGACACAAAAAAATGAGATCTAAAATAAAATAAAATAGAAAACATAGTAAATCTGAAAAATAAAAAATAAGATTTGAAATGATAGTGTTAGATAAAAAAGTGAATCTGAAAAAAGTGAGGAGGCGGCGACATCAACAACACCCCACTGCCGCCACCAACCCCCCCACCCTCTGTCGCGATTCCGACCCACCACCCCAAACCCCCTATCCTCCTTTCCCTACTGTTGTCGCCGTCGACCCACTGCCCCCACACCACCACCACCACCGCAAGACCACCACTACCGCAACCCATACCACCCAAAACCAGATCTGGAAAATAGAAAAAAAAAAAAATAAAGGGACTGAAAGAGGAGGGAGGCAGAGGGGAGGATGGAGGCGGGAGGAGGGGGGAGGGTGGAGGAGGAGGCCGAGAAAGGAGGCGGGAGGATGACGGTGGGTGTGGTGTTTGTGGTGGTGTACGAAAAGGGAGGAGGAAGGCGGTTGAGCATCGGGAAGGGGGAGGCGCGGCAGGGGAAGCACGGCAGGGGGCGGTGGGGGTGGGGTCGGTGGGATTAGATTAGTTTTTTTTTTTTTTGGTTTTTTTTAAAGAGGATGTTAGAGAGAGAAGGGAGGTAGAAAGAGAATGAGAAATGTGAAAATGAAAGAAGATGAGTGAAGAAAGGGTATATATATATTAGGGTTTGAAGGGATTGGATTGTGTGTATCTCACAATCTTGACCCTCCATTTTGTTTTAATCCTAGCCATTCATCCTCTTGATCCAATGGCTTGGATTAGGACTCAAGGACTCAAAAGAGAAGGAGGGACTCATTTGAACCCACCTCTATATATATATATATATATATATATATATTATATATATATATATATATATATATAGAGAGAGAGAGAGAGAGAGAGAGAGAGAGAGAGAGGATCATGTAAGTCCATCTTCCTTTGTTGAGTCCATGAGTCCTCTTGTAGGCCATTGGATTTTGGAGATGGATGGCTAAGATTGAAAGAGAAAATTTGTCATTAAGAAGGTGTTTAGCCACTTCTCTCTAATCCATATTAATTAAACCACTAATACATCAATCATCCTAACCCACCCATCACACAATTCATTCATAATAAACAATCCTCCTTCTCTCTAAAAAAACACTCCTCCTTCTCTCTAAAAAAAAACACTCCTCATTCTCTCTAAATTCAAACAAACCACCAAAAAACAAACCCTAGATCTAAAAAAAATAACCCCCTCATCCCCCTCCTCCGCCGCCATCCACTATCTCCACACCGCCACTTAGCCGCCACCCACGACGTCGACACCAGCCGCCATCTGCGTCGTCACGCCACCCACGATGTCTCGCCAGCCGCCACCCACGACGCCACCTCCGAGACACCACTACCCCTTCCACCGTTCTTCTTCACCACCAACAACCACCACATAATCTAACCGAAAAAAATAGATCTGAAAAACAATCAATAAAAATGCAAAACACTCCTCCCACCACCAGCCACATGACGTTGTAGCCGTCTTCCTTCTGCCCTCCCTCCTCGTCTCCCTCCCTGCCTCCACCTTCCACCGACGCGCCGTCCATTGCCGCGCTCCCCTCCTCTTCTTTCTCCTCTATGGTTGTTGGCTGTGGTGGTGTACCCCATGTTTGTCTCCTCTGCCACCCTCCTCTCCGTCCTCTCCGTCCTCTCCACTGCCACTCTAAGTGCCCCTCCTCTCCGTCCTCTCCGTCCTCTCCGTCCTCTCTTCTTCTCTTTTTTTTTTTTATTTTCTTATAATTTTTTATGTTTAGAGTGAATATTTTTTTTGAGTTACATAAGTTTAGATTTCTTATGTTTAGATCTCATTTTTTTAGTATAAATTTACACAATAAATGTTTAAAGTTATCTTATAAATGATTAAATTTATCTTATAAATGTCTAAAGTTACACAAATTAAAATTTATATTTTTTTAGTTACATTTACTTTTTGTTTTTCTAGATTTACTTTTTTTTCTCAGATTTACTTTTTGTTTTTTTTGTTTTTCCTCAGATTTACTTTTTTCTAGATTTACTGTCGTTTGTTTATTTTTGTGTTGGTTAGTTGCGTTGTTACTGAAGTTACACATATAATGATTGGAGTTATACATTTAATCACTGAAGTTACACACATATTAATATTTAGTTCTTGTATATTTTTTATTTTTATTTTAGATCTCAGATATTTTTTTTTTCTAGATATCTTTTAATCACTGAAGTTACTTGGTGGATTTTTTTCCCATATTCAAAGTTACACAGTTATGGACTAAAGTTACACAGTTATATATGGACTAAAGTTACACATTATTTTTTCAGATTACTTTTAATTTTTAATTTTCTTTTGTTGATGATATTTGTCCTATTTTCATTTGTCATCTTTTTTGTTTTGTTTTAGTGTGATTGATGTTGTTTAATGACTGAAATTACACCATTTTGGACCGAAGTTACACCATTTTAAACTGAAGTTACACCATTTTGGACCGAAGTTACACCATTTTAAACTGAAGTTACACCATTTTGGACTGAAGTTACACTAATAAATACTAAAGTTACACTAGGAAGGACTAAAGTTACGGACTAAAGTTACACAATAGTAAGGACTAAAGTTACCTAAACATGTCTTAAAGTTACATGAATTCAAATTAAAATATTCAATCACATTTAGTATAAATGACTGAAGTTACCTAAAAAATGACTGAAGTTACCTGAACATGTCTTAAAATTAAAGTTACACAAATAAGGTTTGAAATTACACTCGTAAAGACTAAAGTTACATTCATAAAAATGTTAAAATCAGATAAATTGTCAAAGTTACAAAATTTGAAATTTATATAATCGAAATCACATTTTCGGTTAAAGTTGCAGAAATAATGGTTGAAGTTACACTCGTTATGACTGAAGTTACACTCATAAAATGGCTAAAATCATATAAACTTATCTTAAAGTTACATAAATTAAAATTTATATAGTCGAAATCACATTTTAGTTTGAAGTTACACAAATAAAGGCTGAAGTTACACTCGTAATGACCAAAGTTACACTCATGAAAAGGCTAAAATCACATAAACTTGTCTTGAAGTTTCATAAATTCAAATTTATGTAGTCGAAATCACATTTTAGTTTGAAATTACATAAAGATAGGTTGAAGTTACACTCGTAATGACTGAAGTTACACTCATAAAAAGGCTAAAATCACATAAACTTGTGTTGAAGTTTCATAAATTCAAATTTATAAAGTCGAAATCACATTTTTGTTTGAAGTTACATAAATAGGGGCTGAAATTACACTCATAAATCTCAGATACTTAAAAATGCTCAAAAGTGATTAACTAAAGGGTAGAGAGAGAAAGTTAATTAATTAGTGCGTAGGTAATTGATTAGTGTTAAGTGTGCTTTTGTCTCTACAATCTCATCCATCCATCCTCCTCATCTAATGGCTAGGATGAGGAGTCATGGACTCAAAAAAAAGGGTGGACTCACAAGAACTTATCTCTCTCTCTCTCTCTCTCTCTATATATATATATATATATATATATATATAGAGAGAGAGAGAGAGAGAGAGAGAGAGAGCATTGATCTCGTGAGTTGGGTTCTTACGGTGAGTTGGTACTAACAGTGTGTTATTCTAGTGTTACTCTTATATTCTCATGATTCTTTAATTTTCTCATTATGTTACTTTTTGATTTTTTTTTTCTGTTTTTTTTACCAAGTGTTATTACAGTGTTACTCTTATATATTTGTTTTTTCTATTTTTGGGTTTTCACTTGTTATTGCAGTGTTACTCTCATTTTTTTTTTTTTTTTTTTTTTTTGGTTACCGCATGTTATTCTAGTATTACTCTTTATGTTATTTTTTTTTGTTATCACGTGTTATTCCAGTGTTAATCTTAGGTTATTTTTTTTATTTTTTTTGTTACCACGTGTTTTTTCAGTGTTATTCTTATGTTATTTTTTTTCTTTTTTATTCTAGTATTACTCTTATGTTATTGTGCTGTTACTCTGGTGTTATTCTTGTGTTACTGTGTTGTTACTCTTGTGTTACTCTGATGTTATTCTTGCGTTACCGTGTTGTTACTCTGGTGTAATTCTCGTGTTATCGTGTTGTTACTCGTGCATGTGTTACTCTGTTATTATTCTTATGTTGCCGTGCTGTTATTCTATTGTCGGTGTTAATATCGTACTCTGTATAAAGTTATCATAAATGTGAAACAATCTCAAAAATTAATGTTGTATTCCTCATTTAATTATATTATTAATGAGGTGGTATCACTTGTAAAACCTTTATATAAAAATAAAAATTATCATCAAATTGGACGGTGCTCACTATGCAAAAGAAACGAGCAAACCAAAAAACAGAGTATAGTACACTATTATTATCACACATTATAGTTTTGCTTTAAAATATAATCACTAGTTCTTGTGGCCATGAAATTCACGGGACATTTATGTGCAGCTATACGTTTGACGACATTAATGTATCCTTTTGTCAATGAAAATGTGGTCCTTACGATAATATAGTTGTTTATTTGGTGGAAATAGAGCAATTCAATAGGCAGTTTTTTCATTGGATACCTTGCGGTTAAAGAAAATAACAAAAATTAACACGTTAATATTTTATTTGAATTTGTTATAAACTAATGTAATGTTCTTATTTTTCGTCTTTTCTTTAGCTTTTTGCTCTTCATGTGTAACTGACTACTTCGTTTGTCTTTGTTTGCTTAGACCATTTTTAGTCCATATTGGATACGTACGACTTGCTTGACGTTGAAAAGCTGCAATTGTGGTTAATGCATTCGTTTGATGATGAGGACATTAATAATGTAGTATTTCATTATCTTTATCTTATTTAAGTTACGGTGCAACTTATGTATTCAAAGTTCAAATTGTTTCTCTTGGTTCCTAATTCTATCCTTTATTATTTCTTTTTCCTTCATTTGGATTAGTCAAGTTTTTTTTTTCAGAGCTGAGAATGATTTGGCTACCTTTTTTGTGTGTACCTTTTCAACCATTTGGGTTCCTAATTTTCTTAATGTTGGGCCTTGAAGTTCATCTTTGGGTGTGAAAAACATTTGGATAATACATAAACTGTTGTGTATATCAAGAGTCTAAACATAAATGAAAAGGAAGCTGAAGAGTGAATTTAAATAAGTTTCTTTATCGATCTTGGTAAGGAGTATGTGAGAAATCCCAAATACTAGTTTTAGAACCGTGCAATAAATGCACGAGTTCAAAATTCAGATATACAAAATACTGTACACAATTTTGATATAAGTTTTTATATATCAAAGGCTTTAGGTTGTTGAGTTATGTGACATGAGTTTAATAGGTTTATAAAAGTGTATATATTTAAGTACATTTTTATAACATTTAGTCTCATTGAAGACGGTGTATATCCGTCTTCAATGAGAATTTGTGTTTTTATAAAGATGTATCTCTGCAACTCGGGTAATTTCCTTACCTTTTTTCAATTTTATGGTGTCTAATTCATTTGTTAATTTTCTATATTAAGACTATTTTTATAAAGATGTATCCCTGGAATTTTAATTTTTTTTATCGAAGAAAAAATTTCAAATATGATATTAATTTTAATTTTACCAAATATTTTGTTTATTGATTTGTATAGTTTTAATTTTTTGATTAAATTATTCGATTTGTATATTATTATGGCTTTTTTTTTAATTTGACTACTTTCTGTAAATTTTCTTTGTAATTTTGTCATGATCAATTTAAAAATCTGTGGCATAATTTTTCTGAAATAAATTTTGATTTGTCTTTTCTCGAATGGCAAAATTAATCATATTATAAGTTTAGAATTTAGATAATGAATGATGAGAGAGTGAGTAATAATGAAAGTTGAAGAGAAGGTAAATAATTAGTATAGGTAGGAGAGAGATTAATTAATTCATTGAATAAACATGGTGGATCCTATTCAGTTAAAAGTTGAAAAATCTTCCAATTTCACTGACAAATAGGAAGGCTTCAAAGAACTTAGCTTTTATATTAAGGGGGATTTCAGTGACCAATAGAAAGGCTTCAAAGAACTTAGCTTTTATATTAAAGGGGATTGGTGTGAAGATGGCTAATTATAAAACATGATGATGAATTTCATGTATTTAACTTGAACGCCTCCTCCAATCCTCTCTAATATCAAATACAAAAACTGAAATTAAAACAAAAGTAAATAATGTCATGGAATTATCGATACATGAGTAACCTATAGGCTATAGTCCTAATTTAGTTGCAAAAACTTTTACATCCTAAACTCGATTTAAATTAATTACGACAACTTGTAAGCCTATTTTGTCAGTTTTCTCAAATACTTGTTCTGTTCATGCCCCCAAAAATATGACAATTACTATTCTTTATATCTAATGCTTGCCACCGCGCAATTACTATTTGTAGAAGTATAAGTTATTTAGAGTATTATAACTAACTCTAACCAACTTATACTTCCTAGGATACATATATATATATATACTTGTATCCTCATATGTAAGAACTTGATTTTCATATATCAAAACTCATATGATTCTTCTTCCTTCTTATCTCTTTCTACTACTCTCTCTCTCTCTCTCATATAAACAATAGTCATATTCATCAATCATAGTATTATGATGAATCAAGATTCATCATAATATTTACATGGTATCAGGTTTTTCTAAAATCGCTTCCGCAAACACTTTTCGTTGATTACTTTTCATTGCTAAATCTTTGAATAATAATCATCATTCTCCTTTTCAATCAACACAAAATTTCTGCAAAATGGTGAATCAAGAATCAAACAATCAAGATTCTTTTTATTCCCCGTTAGATGATCCTCTGTTTTTATCTTCTACTGATCAACCTGGATTAAAATTGTCTGAAGTACAATTCGATGGCACTAATTTCAGACAATGGCAGCGTGAAATCATTCAAGCTCTTTTATCCAAAAACAAAGTTGGGTTTATTTCTGGAGAGTGTATTGTTCCTGACAAAACTGACAAGAAATATAATTCATGGGTCAGGTGTGATTTATATGTTACAAGATGGATTCTGAACTCCATGATCAAGAGTTTACATGATAATTTTCAATATGCTCATTCGTCTAAGAATCTTTGGTCTGAAATAATTGAACGATATGGCCAGCTGAACGTTCTTGAATTATACGAGTTGAAAAAGGAACTCAGTAATATAAAACAAGAAAATGCTTCTTTGCTTGACTACTATGCAAAGCTTAAGGGAATTTGGGAGATTATTGAGCAAATGGATCCTGTTCCACATTGTCTTTGTGGGGTAATGTCAAAATGCACCTGCAACTTACTTAAACGTCTGGTTGACAGGGAAACACAAGCCAAGTTAATCCAGATGCTAATGGGATTACAAGCTGGATATGAACAAGTTCAACCGTCTTTGCTTTTTATGGAACCTTTACCACCAATAAATAGAGCACTTGGGGTTCTACAAAAGATTGAAAGGCAAAAATCTATTAATGACAGTTCAAACAATGCTGGTGTTAAAACTGTAGCTTATGCAGCTAAGAAAAGAATGGGTAATTATCATAATTCTGATTATAATTCCAAGTGGAAACGTTCTAAGGATGATTCTTTGAAGCAGGGATCTTATTCATGTACTCAATGTGAAAGATATAATCATAATACTGAGGATTGTTTTCAGCTTCAAACTTGCTTGTTTTGTGACATAAAATGGCATAAATTGAGAATTGCTACAAGTTTAAGGCATACAAATCCAAGAAAGCTAAAGGTGGATCGATTCTTGCAACAACTACTAAATAGAATACATATCAGAAGCCTGTTAATAATGCTGAAGTTTATGGCAATAATCAAGACACAGAATACTGCAATGTCACACAGTATGCTTATCAGCCTTCTACTAAACCATTTTCTTGCAACAGTTCTCAGAATTCTGAGCAGCAATCTGCAGCACATTCAACTTTTGTTTCTCCTACACAAGCATCACCAGATTTTGTTCAAGGTATTGTTGATTCTGTCATGAGCAAGGTTCTACAGTCATTATCTGATAAGTCCATTACATCTGTTGACCCTACACAGCAATCATACAGTCACTTTGCAGGTAAGTCTCTGGTTACTTTCTTTGCAAATTATGGTAACTCTAATTCCAAGCATTGGGTTATTGACACTGGTGCTTCTGACCACATGACTTCTGATATGTCATTGCTGAGTCATATCACTAGTTTACAGCATCCTTTATATGTTACATTACCTGATGGTACTAACAAAAGAGTACAACAAACTGGAACTGTTTTCTTAACTAAAGATATCACATTAAAAGATGTTTTATTAGTACCTAACTTTAGGCCAAATTTGTTATCAGTTGCTAAACTAATCTCTAACTCTGGTTTGTTTGTTACTTTCTTAAATGTTGTTTGTTTGTTCCAGGACCATTCAAGTAGACATGTCATTGCTAAGGGTAAAAGATGTGGAGATTTATATCAACTAAAGACTGATAATAGCTGTTGTACTAGTCATTTTTCTCATGCTGTTAATTCTTCTGTTGGTCGAACAAATGTAGCTCTCTTTCATGCTAGACTAGGACATTCTTCTTTACAAAAAATGAAACATGTACATCATGAAGCCATGAAAGGAATAAATAAACTGTTTTGTGATACTTGTATGTTAGCTAAACATCATTCTTTGCCTTTTCCTAGAAGTAATTCATATGCCATGAAATGTTGTGATCTTGTACACATGGATCTTTGGGTACCATATTAGCAACCTGCTATGTCTGGTGCACAGTCTTTTTTAACAATTCTTGATGATTATTCTAGATCTACTTGGACTTTTCTTATCCAGCACAAGACACAAGTGCCTAGCCTCATCATAAATTTCATTAGGTTGGTAGAAACACAGTTTGATGCCAGGATTAAGATTATTAGATCAGATAATGGTACTGAGTTTCACAGTGCAATGAGTATTTTCAATCTAAAGGTATTATTCATTAAAGGAGCATTGCAGGGAAACCTCAGCAGAATGGGAGAGTGGAAAGGAAGCACATACATCTACTAGAGGTTGCTAGAGCTTTAAGACTTCATGCTAATTTACGTATTTTGGGGAGATTGTTTACTTACTGCTACCTGCATTATCAATAAGTTACCCTCCTCTATTCTTAATTGGAAATCTCCATATGAGGTTTTATACAATAAACCACCTATCTATGGTGACCTCAGGGTCTTTGGCACATTATGTTATGCTACTAGGCCACCAACTGTTAAAGATAAGTTCCTTTCCAGAGCAAGAAGATGTATTTTCATTGGTTATCCCCCCAACCAGAAAGGGTATAAACTTTATGATCTAGACACACATGATACTTTTGTTAATAGGGATGTAGTGTTTCATGAGCATTATTATCCTTATAAAGTTAATATGACTCCTGGTATTCCTGCAAAATCAGATTTCTTGATTGATCTAGATATTCAGGATGTAAATCCAACTGATAATAGTAAAAGCACATTGTCTAATGATACACTTGAGACTGTTCATCAAGAATCTACTCCAGACAGCACTATTGACACAATTAATCCCATCGTGACACAAGAAATCAGAAAATCAAACAGGGACAGGAGATCATCTGTCAAGTTGGATGGTTATTATTGTCCAGGCACTACTTCAGTTATTCCAACAAAGTCTTCTGCTTTTCATTCTACTGTTATTCATCAATTAACAGAGTTTGATAAAGATTACACCACTTCCTTGGGTAAAGTTTTGCAAGAAGTTGAGCCTAGCTACTACAGTCAGGCTAGCAAAGATTCAAGATGGGTTATTGCTATGGAGCAAGAATTAAAAGCTTTAGAGACAAACAATACATGGGTACTAACTGATTTACCCACTGATAAAAAGGCAATAGGCAGCAAATGGGTTTACAAAATTAAGCACAAACTTGATGGTAGTGTTGAAGGGTTCAAAGCAAGACTTGTTGCAAAGGGTTTTAATCAAGTCATGCACAAGGACTACAAACATACATTCTCACCTGTTGCAAAATTCACAACTGTAAAAACATTACTTGCAGTTGCTGCTGTCAGAAATTGGTCTCTTTTTCAACTAGATGTCAATAATGCTTTTCTTCATGGGTTTATTGAAGAGGAGTTCTACATGAAGCCACCACTAGGCTACACTAAGTCTAAGAAGGGTCAAGTATGTAAGCTTGTAAAATCCTTATATGGCTTGAAACAAGCCTCTAGACAATGGAATCTAGAGTTAACAAAATTCTTGATTGCCTTGGGTTTTCAACAATCAAAAAGTGATTATTCTCTTTTCACTAAACAAGATCTTCAGACTGACAAGCTTGCAATAGTTTTGGTTTATGTGGATGACATCTTACTAACTGGGGATGATCTACATGCTATAACTAAGTTAAAAGTTGAGTTGCATCAGAAATTTACAATTAAAGACTTAGGAGAAATGAGATACTTTTTGGGACTGGAGATTGCAAGAAACAGTACTGGGATAATCCTAAACCAGAGAAAGTATGTTCTGGACATTATCAAAGATGCAGGTTTTGAGGATTGCAAAGCTGTTCCTTTTCCTATGCAGAAAGGGTTGAAGTTGTCTACTGAGCAAGGTGAACTCCTAACTGAACCAGAGGTGTACAGGAGATTGATAGGAAGGCTTCTATATATAAGTCTAACCAGGCCTGATATAGCCTACAGTGTTCAGCATCTCAGTCAATTTCTGAGCAAGCAAGGGAGCCACATTACCAAGCTGCACACCATCTCATTAAGTATTTAAAAGGGACAGTTAATGCTGGTCTGTTCTATTCTGCAAAATCTAGCTTAACAATACAGGCTTATAGTGATGCAGATTGAGCGTCTTGTGCCTACAGTTGCAAATCATTGAGTGGCTACTGCATTTTTATAGGCCATTCACTAGTCTCTTGGAAAACAAAGAAACAGGTACCTGTTAGTAAAAGTTCAGCAGAGGCAGAGTATAGGAGCATGTCCTATACAACAAGCGAGTTGGTATGGCTAGCAGGATTACTTAAAGATTTCAGAGTTGCAGTCAGGCTTCCTATACAATTACATTGCGACAATCGAGCTGCTCAACATATAGCACAAAATCCAGTTTTCCACGAAAGAACAAAACATCTTAATATAGATTGTCATTTTGTTAGAGATAAGCAACAAGAAGGCTTCCTACTTACTCAAAATGTGAGGAGTGGTCTACAATTAGCTGATATAATGACGAAAGCCTTAGGAAAGAAGGAGCATCATTTTCTTGCAGCAAAATTGGGTCTCAAGGCTCTACAAGATGTTCATCTTGAGGGGGGAATGTAGAAGTATAAGTTAGTTAGAGTATTATAACTAACTCTAACCATCTTATACTTCCTAGGATACATATATATATATATATATATATATATACTTGTATCCTCATATGTAAGAACTTGATTTTCATATATCAAAACTCATATGATTCTTCTTCCTTCTTATCTCTCTACTACTCTCTCTCTCTCATATAAACAATAGTCATATTCATCAATCATAGTTACACTATTCTGTTAGTGCTTGCATTCCAGTAGCTCTAGCATCAGCAGATCTAATGTTCCAATGCCAACTTTGTTTGTAGGGAGGGCAGAGTCGTAGGCAGTGTTTCACCATTAAGTCATTACCACTTGACACATAAGACCCTAGTTTGGACAAAAAAAAATCATTCTTCAACTTCCATTTGACATATAAATAATTTTTCAATCAGACATTACAAATCAATAATATAAAAAAAACAGTAGACACAAACTTTCTCAAATCTTACAACATTAAGGAAAACATAAGATAATAAATAACTAAAATGATATAGATAATATGCTAACAATCCATGTGAACTAATAAACCAATTTTATTTTGAAAGATTCACATTGAAAAGACAAATTCTCATTTTAGACAGAAGTATCCGTCTTAAGGCTTAATATGAGTCAAATAATGAGCCATTTGTATAGATAGAACAAACATCTTTGTTATTTCCTAGACATTTCATTTATATCTTATTCATACAAGTGAGATACTACTCGTCTACTTAACCCGTTTTAACTTAAGACGGATATATCCGTCTTTTGGGGAACATCTAGTGTATTGGCAAGAACATAATAATATTCAAAATATAACTCAAACTAGATTTCATGCCCGTGCGATGCACGGGTCTACGTTAATGTCATTTTCATAATTTTTCTATAACAATTCACTTAAAAAATAAACTTTTGAAGTTTTAACACTATAATAAAATATAATCCGTAACTTTTAAGAAAAATAATATTGGTATATTGATTAAACTTCTGTTTTAAACATATTTCACCAACCTTGACATGATTTTAGTTATATTTTATCAATATTATGACCCGAAAAATGGTCCAAGATACCTAAGAATTAAGCTCTCTAAGACAATACTTAAGAGACTCAAAATATTTGTATATTCACCACACATACATTATTTTTCATGATATGAGTGTCTATACTGTAATTATATCATATTTTTTTTTACCACGAATCTAATTATATTATTTTCATAATTAATACAAAATTTTAACAGCTCTCGAGACTTAAACGATTTTGGGTTGATATCTAAGTTCCAAGGACGACTTCTATTTATAATCGCATGATCACCCAAACTTATGACATTTCTTTGATGGGGGACAATTCCTCTATTTATACGTAGTATATTCACCACACTTACATTACTTTTCAATGCGGGATAAATAACATACTTAGTAATACACCATTAAAATTATTATTATTTATGATACATTCTTAAATTATTAGTTATGATACTTTTCTAAATTAATAAATATCATGTTAATTTCATTAAGGTGGAGATAATAATACAAACTTTATTAGAGATCTGTAAGATAATATTTAAGAGATTCAAAATATTTTGGGTGGATATCTAAGTTCGAAGGATGACTCGTTTTCACAATATGTTTTTTGTGAAATGAAATGTAAAAGTTTTTATATAAAAATTATAAACACCACTCGAATATAATATAGGAAATGTATATTGAGATAAATAAAAGATTTTTCACTTTATTTTTTTGTGATACTTTCCTAAATTAATTTTTGATAATGTAAGTTTCACTAATGTGGATACAAACTTTTTAGAGCTCTATAATACAATATTTAAGAGACTCAAAACATTTTAGGTTTATATCTAAGTTCCAAGGATGACTGCTATTTATGGTTATATGATCACCGCACCTTATGATAATTTTACGATGTGAGATAAATATACTATTTATACGTAGTATATTTATCACACTTGTATTATATTTCTATGTGGGACAAATAACTTATTAAGTAGTACACCATCAAAATTATTACTTATATAATATTTTCCTAAATTATTATTTATGATACTTTCCTAAATTAAGTTTGATGATCTAAATTTCACTATTGTGGAGATAATAATACAAACTTTTAAGAGTTCATTAAGAAAATATTTAAGAGACTAAAATGACTCCTAATTCATAATCATATTTATGATCACTTCACCTCATAATATTTTCCGATATGGGATAATTTTACAATTTACACTTAGTATATATATTTACCACAAATACATTATTTTTCAATGTGTGACTAATAACACATTAAGTAGTTTATCATCAAAATTATTATTTATGATACTTTTCTAAATTAATTTTTAATGATGTAAATTTCACTATATATGTTCAAGTACTCTGCAACACACAAATTTTTAAGAACTCTGCAACACAATACTTAAGAGACTTAAAAAGTTGTAGGTTGATACATATGTTCAAGTATGACTCCTATTTATAATCATAGGATCACCCTATGTTATAGTATTTTTCGATACTATTTATAGAATTATAGGTAATATATTCACCACACATACATTATTCTTCAATGTGGGACTAATAACAAACTAAGTAGTACACCATCTTTTTCTATATAATATTTAATTCTTAACTGTTACCAAACGATTATATTAATATTAGAATAATAAAAAATTATTTTAAAAGTCATTTATTAAAATTTTAAAGTCATTTATTAACAATATAAATAATAATTTAAAAGCTCGTGCGATGATCATATTTATGATCACTCCACCTTATGATAATTTTTCAATGTGGAACAATTTACTATTTATACGTAGTATATATTCACCAGTCACAATACCAACATTTGTTTTTTAATGTGGAGCAAATAACACATTAAATAGTTTACCATCAAAATTATTATTTATGATACTTTTCTAAATTATTTTTTAATGATGTAAATTTCACTATAGTGCATGAAGGTTATAATACAAACTTTTAAGAGTCTCAAAAGATTTTGGGTTGAAACTTTACTTCCAAATATGATTTCTATTTGTAATCATAAGATCATCCACCTTATGATAATTTTCTGATGTGGGACAATTCTACTATATATAGGTAATATTTTAACACACCTACATTACTTTTCAATGTGAGACAAATAATATATTAAAAATTACACCAAGCAAGTGCAAATAATATGAGTTTCAATACTTTGCAGGTTTTTTTTTATCACGAATGTAATTATATTATTTTCATACTTTTTTTTACAATACTTACTTTTTTTTAATAATACTTTTCTAAACTAAAATTTGATGATGTAAATTTAACAATTGTGGAGATAATAATACAGAAACTTTTAAGAGACCTCTAAGACAATACTTAATAGACTTAAAATTTTTAGTTTGATATATAAGGTTCAAGGATAATTCCTATATATAATAATAAGATCACCCACCTTGTGTTAATTTTACGATGTTGGACAAGTTTACTATTTTTACAAAAGTATATTCATCACATTTACAAACTTTTAAGAGATCTTTAAGACAATACTTAAGATTTTTAAAAGACTACTATTTCTAATCATAGGATTACTCACTTTATGTTATTTTTTCCGATGTGGGACAATTCTACTATCTATACGTAATATATTCATTACATCTACATTATTTTTCAATGTGGCACAAATAATATATTAAGTAGTACACCATCTTTTTCTATGAAATTTATATTTCTATTATTTTTATTTTACAATAATTAAAAGATTGTCCAATTTATTTTTTATATCCAAAGTATTATTTAAAAAACTTTCCTAAATTAATTTTTTATGATGTAAGTTTCACTATTGTAAAGATAATAATATAAACTTGTAAGAGATCTCTAAGACATTGCTTAAGAGATTCAAAAGATTTTGGGTGGATACGTAAGTTCCAATGCCGACTCATATTTATAATCATAGGATCATCCTACCTTATGGTAAATTTTCAATGTGGGACAATTCTATTTTTTATATGTAGTATATTCACCATACCTACGCTATTTTTCAATGTGGGACAAATAACATACTAAGCAGTACATCATATTTTTCTATAAAATAATTATTTCTTGACTACTACTAAACTATTATACTAATATTAGAATAATAAAAAATTATTTTAAATTTTAAAAGTCATTTATTTAATTTTTATATACTTATGTTCTAGTTATATGATAGTATAAACAATATGGTAGTAAAAAATACAAAAATTTATACTCCAATGAAAGCATTTTTCGGTACGAATCCAAATATATTAGTTTCGAAATGCTTTGCATTATATTTTTTTTTTATATTGTTGATCAAAAATATTTCTTACGTAAATAATAGTTGCGATATTAAAAATATTACATAAGATATTTTTCGTAATCTTGTAAGATCTTAAAATATACTTTCTAAAAACTGAAAAAAGATGATGTTGACCAATAGAATTGCTCGAAAAAAGCGTCTTATATATATATATATATATATATATATATATATACGAGACTTAATGCCCGTGCGATGCACGAGCCTAGATGTAATATTTTATCATGCATAATGTAGAAATTTAAAAAGTTCAAGGTATGATGTACCCCCTCCGTCCCGGTCATTTGTTTACCATTTTCATTTTAGGGTGTCTCGTTCATTTACCTTTCTGTTATGAAAGTAATAATATTAAGAGATGGAGTATTAAATGTGTCTAATAATTTATTAATTTTAGATCTTATCATATATGTCATATAGAAAAGTATATTATAAATGATAAATGTATAACTTACACCAACCAAACGCAATTACATTTCATATAAAATAAAATTTTAAATGATAAATAAAGGTAGCTTGGGCGGGGCCGAGTACCAAACTTAGTTAATGATTAAAATAGGAAGTAGCAGCTAAACACGTTTTAGTTAAGTGTTTAATTAAATCTTTTAATGACTTAGTTTCTAATAGAAGTTTAAGCACACTGGACACATTAATTATATTTAAAAAAAAATAAAATTCTACATATTGAATGGCGAGAGGTGCATGACTGCATGCGAATTTGAGTTTCAAATCCAATTGGAGTTCCCGCACTAATATTATGAAGTAGGCACTCTTAATATTTTATATCGCTAATATTATTATTTTTATATAGGTAAGTTAAGAAATATGAACTCTCTAGTCAGTAAAAACTCGACTCTCATATTAATTTGATAGAGATATGTAACTATCTAAATCTATAAATTTAAACACAAATTGTTTTTTTTTTTTATGTTTTTATTTGCATTAGTTTATTTTCATTAGTAGTATGCAAAACTTGGACTCTCTAATATGCTCCAAAACGTCCTCTTTAAAGATAAAGTTTTTACTTTGAAAATTATGTTTATGTAATTACTTTTTTAATCATGTTATAGATAAGTAATTAAATCTTCCCCAAAAAAACAAAGTAAATATGAATTTTGTATGAACACCAACTCTACCTCTTTGTGTTGTTCTTATTTGTCACGTATGAATTTTTGAACTATCATGTATAAAGTATGCCAATTATTTGTCTATTCTTTTCTATCGAGGAAAATAATAATTTGATTATTAGGCGTGAGTCTTATAATTTCTATTAGATAGTAAAGACTATCAGAAGAGAAAATCAATCCAACGTATAAAGAATTATATGCTACTTTGTTTCTGGGGTATTCAACCAATGCCTTAAACATGAATATATAACTTTTTACCGAGACAACGAAAGTAATAATTAATGTTGAAGTGTAGACGGGTATTCGGGTAACATAGTAACATACCACAAACGATTTATCTTCCATACAATTGTGTTCTAAGAAACCAATGAAAATCGAGGTGGTACCTGCCAAAGTAACAATAAACTATGTTAGATATTGTTGAAGGTGTAAAAACCGTAAAATACATACATACACACTGTATTTGTAAATGAATAAACTATAGCATATCAATGTTCCAATATACAGTTCATTAATACTCCGTAATAAAGAAGCCAAACGTATAGTTCATAATATCAAACAAATAACACTATACAAAATGTGAGACAAAAGATTTATGAGCTACATATGATAGGGTTGACCTCATCAACGTATATAAAAAGTATTTATAGGACATGGAATTTTGGTGTTTTATAATAAATATACTCTTATATAAACTTAAATAGCTATACTACGTTATAATTCTTAATCAAACTCTTACCCAAGAAGTCCTAAACAAACTAAATTATTGTAATATAATTAGTTCCCTGGACATTAGAGTCTAACCTGCATACGATTTCTTAGTTTAATATTATGAGTGTTTTGTGAATGTTGGAGACTCTGTAATCGCTCGAAAAAAGCTTCCTTTAATAATATAGATAGATAGATTGATATTAATTATATAAATAAATAAATAAAAAGGCTAAAACTTTAGTTTCCACCTTCTAATCTAATTAACATGATGAATAAAAGATTACCTTCACCCTTTTCTCAAATTTACACACTGCACCTACCTAAACAAAAAAAGAATCAATTAGTCAATGGAATGTTGATGAACATGTTTAATAAATTGAATAACATACTAATTAGCATCTTAAAATTTAGTGTACCAAAAAGCATATAAAATGTGAAAGGGAGAAAAAAATACAACAGCCAATGATATCATTGAAATAATAGCAACCCTTTATTAAGGAACAATGTAAAGAATGGATGATTACAATTAAATGCGGATTAAGTGATTTTTTCAGGTCATAGTCTAATAGTCTATTCAAATTCAATCATTAAAGACCTGGGCAGTTACGGAATTTTAATCTTCCCAAGTCCAGTAACGCCTTTTTGTTGTTTTTGCTCTTAATCTTATCTTTCTCAATATTAATGAGTGGTTTTGAAGGAGAAGACGATTCAGATGTGTAGTTATTATGGGTCTTAAATTAGAATTGATTGATAAATGCATATCTTAGTAGGGCGGAGGTGATATTTGTTTTTAGAGTATCCGACGTGCCTATAACCATCAAAGATATGCTCAAGTTACCCTTTTTATATTATTGTATATATAGATTAGGGCGTTGTTTAAAAAAAAATTATTGCTTATTGGTGTGGATGGTGGGGATATCAATGTAATGGATGTCTGTCGACATTGGCAAGCGATCTCGATGAGAAGGAGTAATAATGATGTCGGAGAGGTGCGTAGTGTGACGTCGCCACGGGACTGTACCGGTGGCCGGCGTGTAGGAACAGCTTGTCAGTGTAGGTGGTCAACGATGGAGGTGATGCTGACATTAGGACTAGTGGAGTCGCACTGGTCGGTCGGGGGTGACGTGGGTTTGGGTGGTGGCTTGTGATGGTGGATTCACGGTGTTCGTACTTATTACATGCTGCTTTTTTTTCATGTTCAATGTGTACTACCTCCTACATGTTACAACGTTCTACACTTTGAATCCAATTTTTTTTTTATAATGTAGTACAATCACCATTAGTGTCAGACGTCCACAGTCAGATAGCTGCCGACGACAACCAATTCCCCAAAATCATCCCACGCAAATTCACGACGTACTAATTTCAACAAAATTCTAATTAAAATAAGATAAAGAAAAACTATAAAAAAGAGTCAATTTAATTTTTAATAATGAGTTATTGAATTAAATACTTGCTCGATGGTAAATCTTAGGCTCTTGATTAGTAATAATGAGTTATTGAATTAGAGAGAATATATTAGAGATAAGTTAAAGAGGGAAGATTGGAAGGAAAATGTGAGGGGTATAATTGTCAATTGTGTACTGAGATGAGTAAATTGTGTACTGCGAAAATCAACACCCTTATACTATTTATACGTAATTATTGACCACACATACATTATTCTTTAATGTGGGATTAATAACGAATTAAGTAATACACGATCTTTTCTCTAAAATAATTATTTGATGACTGTTACTAAACTATTATACTAATATTAGAATAATAATAAATATTTTAAAAGTCATTTATTTAATTTTTCATATACTTTATACTCTAGTTTTATCATATTATAAACAATATGACAGTAAAAAATTTAAAATTTATACTCTATTGAAAGAATATTTGCTATGAATCCGAACACGTAAGTTTCAAAAATGTTTTTCATTATATGGTTTTGTTAGATTGATAATAAAAAATTTTTATTACGTAAATAATAGATGTTATATTAAAAATATTTCATACAAGTAGTTTTTGTTTTTTTGTAATCTTGCAAGATTTAAAAATACTTTCAAAAAACTGAAAAAATATGATGTGGACGCTCTAGAATCGCTTGAAAAAGCTTCTTTTATATCACAAATTCTCATTTGTGACGGACACTATCCGTCACAAGCTTAAGACGGATACCATATTCTCTCACAAAATACCCATTAAGGGTGAGTGGAGAAGCACATGGGGGTGCCCACCTTGTCCCCTCTACCCATTTCCTCTCACAAAATACCCGTCGCAAGATCCGATTCGTCGCAAGCAAGACCTACTGTATATCACAAATATATATATATAATATATTGATTGGTTTTGATCAAGCATACTCTATTTTGATTTTGTCCTTGTAATAAAGGTAACATATAAATAGAATATAATGTATAATAATTGTTTCCCTTATTGTCATTTAGATTATTATCCTAATATGTACATCATATTCTTTCAAATACGAAGAACTAAAAGGAACATTTGATAAGACTTCAATACAAATTACCATTAGCTAGCAAAGCTATGATATTTTCAAACATATCCATGGCTGAGCTTCATCTAACATTATCATTTTCTACTTTTATATTTATAATATGTCCTACTCTCTTATGCTGTAACTCTCAAACAACATTGTCACAACACAACCAAAAGATTGGAGGTTTGGAATTTCGAATGATTCATATTGACTCTCCTGACTCGCCATTATACCAACCTAAACTCACTACCTTAGAGAGAACTAAGAGATTGCTAGCCATGTCGGACTACCGAATGTATTACCTTACTAAAAACACTACTCACCTACGTATGTCGTCTCCTATGCATGAACCAGACTCGATAGCTCCTCAACTAGAAAGGTTTGGACCCATCTACTATGTAGAGATTGGATTCGGACAAGTTAATGGTGCACCGCACGCAAATTATCTAAGTTTCGACACTGGAAGTGACTACACTTGGACACAATGCGAAGGATGTGAAACTTGTTTTCATCAAATCGTTCCTTTATTTCCGTGGCGTAGATCTTCTACGTATCGTGTTATAGGATTCAATGAATGTCCTCGTGGCCATTGGAACCATGGTCATTGTAAAAACCTTGTAACTTACGCAGACAATGCCTATATGATAGGGATTATGGCCCGCGAGAGATTTACTTTCACAGATCCATTTTTGAGAACTCAGTCTATTGATGGACTCATTTTCACATGCGCCTATACGATATCTAAATTTATTGCAGGTACATTCATAAAAATTATGCTTTAAGATTCTTTTCATTTCTTTCTCGTTATTTCTGCTTTCGTAATTGATAGTGAAGATTTAATCATCATTTAATTTCTCGATTACCTAGCGAAATATTTTGAACTGTTAATTCGTGAATAGACCTTCCATTTCTTCCAAACAAATGGAGATGATAATAATTACAAAACCCTGTGAGTTTTTTTAATATTTTATATCAAAATACCAAAATAGATAAAGAAAAATAAATTTTTGGATTAATTAATGGGAATACTGTATTTTATGAGCGCCCTTCCAATCAATCAATATCAATATATCTATCTATCTATATTATTAAAGGAAGCTTTTTTCGAGTGATTACAGAGTCTCCAAATTTTCGAAAACACTTCAGCATTCCAAATTATACAAAATACCAATATAAATATATTAATGTATTTCCATTGTATGCAAAATTAGCATATAAAAAATTGGATGTATCCTACAACCTATAAAATACGGAATGTGATATACAACTATTCCATATTTCCATGTTCTCACAAAAATGGTATGCACTACAACACCTAATAATATAATTAAATCTGAAGATTATAAAATTCTACCATGAAAATTAGATTGGATAAAATTAATGTACAGAAACCTAAACAAACACGATTACGTTAATATGTTTATATATATATATACATGTATTTTCATTCAAAAATTATTAATCACCACTTCACATTATATTGTTTTTATTTATGTTTCTTACTTTTTTTGTGTTTATTTATTTGAATCTTGCGGTTTATATATATTGTGTTTAAATCTTATTATATCATTAGTCTACAAATACGTTGTTTTTGCTTTGAATCACTAATGATTTTCTGACAAGTCTTATCTATTTTATGTGTAGGTTAACATATATTACTCTGTATGATTCTGATGAAGATACAACGTTCAATAAATTATTCGGTAAGGTCGCTTTTGAATTTTAACATAGAGTAGCATAAATGTTTCATTTTCGGATTTATTGTGTACAAATGTATGTAGATAACTTTATTTTCTATGGAATTTCAATACATTCAACTAACTTGGATTTAAGTTTGCATTAGTTTGTTGATTTTTTTCAGTAGTTAATTGAATATAACCTTTTTTGTAATTACTTCAATTCAAAAAAAATTTTAGTATCATTAAGAGCCTCTTATATGAAAATTTGTACAATATTACATTGACGACATGGTCGACATCATCCAGATTACTGAAATTGTTGTTTTTTTGTTTTGGCAAGAGTCCTTACCCAAAAAAAAACAACATTATTATTTCTAAGCCTGGTGTTATAGAGAGTCATGCTTCATGAAACACCCTCGAACAATATTAGAATCAAACTTCTATGAACTACTAATATATTTTTATTTTCAAATATTTAATTTGAATATGAGATAAAGTATAAAATATATTTTTAAAAAGAAAAAGATGTTGTACGGTTTATTAAAAGTAAAGATTAAAGATATGGAGATTTTTGCACATAGGACTTTTATCTTCCTTTGGGGCTATTCGTCTTAACTATTACGTATGATAGACTATTAGTAGTAGTATACTCTTATATGATAGCATACAAAAGTCCAAATTTACTCCATATATATACATAGATAGATGGGGTTCTTCATGCTTATATATTAATCTGTTTTATTTATTATTCTATGTTCTGCAGTTAACACATACTCCACTATATATTAGAACATGAAAGGATTATGAACTTCTTTTACTATAAGACCGTATAATCAATTATTCAAAGGGAAAATGTTATTAATACCCTCCCTTTGATCAGGTTTAACATAATGCCTGCCATGAGAAGTTGGACCAATGAAACCTAAGTATTATTCCCTGCTTTCTTCAATATTGGTTTACCATTCTTTTTTCGAGAGATATTTTAATTAAAAGGTAAACAAATAATATAGACAGAGGGGGTACTAAACTCAAACACCATGTATGTTAAAGATTTTTTTTGTTACATTGACGAAACTCTTACAATTATTTCAAATCAACGAAATTTATGCACTTTAGTAACAACCGCGAGATAGCTTAGAATTTGAATTGACATATGATTATAACGACACGTGCTTCTACTACCATAAGATATACAATGAAACTTTCGTAGTGTAAAATAGAGTATTACTCTAAATTAGAAGTCTACACACATACATGTATAAAATAGTAACAATGTTTTACCTCAATTGGGGTATCAAACTTATTACGAGTAGGGATACTCTACCAAAAAATGTGTTCTGAGAAGTGGAAATCGAGTTAAAGTAAAGTTCTACTTCAATTGCCATTTTCAAACTTTGTTTATCATTATTTTGTGACTAACAAATGGTTCAACTTATAAAATATAGAGTTACTTTTTCAATTGATGAAAAGTCATTGTTCACATGTATTCCTCAGTATCGTTGTGTACTTTAGAACTAAAAAATATTAAAATATTTAGGGTTGCATAATATATTAGGAACATCAGATCGAGTTCGTATGAGACTATAACGATGTCACCTCCCCTAAATTACCTAGAACATAATATAAATGGGATAAACTTTAAAATTAGTTGATCAAGACGTTATCAGTCCATCACAACCACTTTATCATTTACTTATATTATATATACACTATAGCGCACTGCAAATAGGCTCGTGCATCGCACGGGCAATAAATCTAGTATTTATATAAAAGAAGCTTTTTTCGAGCAATTCTAGAGCGTCCACATCATCTTTTTTCAGTTTTTGGAAAGTATATTATAAGATTTTGCAAGATTATGAAAAAGATCTTATGTAATATTTTTAATATCACAACTATTATTTAAGCAAGAAAATTATTTTTTTATCAATATAACAAAAAATTATAATGCAAAACATTTCGAAACTTGCGTATTTGGATTCTTAGTGAAAAATTATTTCATTAGAGTATGCATTTTTCTATTTGTACTACCATATTGTTTATAATATGATAAACTAAAGTATAAAGTATATGAAAAATTAAATAAACGACTTGAAAAATCAAATAAATGACTACGTGAAAGTATGAGAAAAAGAGAACTTTTTCGAGGCATGTGATGGTCTCCATGTTTTCTAAAACGCTTAATAAAATATCAAATAGAATAAATATAAAATATGTAAGTTAAATCTATATTATTTGGAGGTCATTGAAAATTCTATTATAGATATATTTTGCAATCAATATATGAGTCCATTTTAAAGCATTCTCTTTTTTTAATTATTGTTTTTCACAAATTCTAATTTCAGATGGGTCGAATAGTTAGGATAAGACAAAAGAAAACTTTCTAGATATTAGCAAAATAATTATCTTATCTAGACAAGTGGTGTAGTATTTGACACGTTTTACTCTTAAGACGAATATACTCGTCTTAAGGGAGACCAATTGATTGTTATTTTAGCATGCATGCAAATAATTCAAGTGTTACATGCAACTGACAAAATCCTACTTCAACTACGTAATTACCTTACCCTTTTATCAGTCATTTTACTTTTTTCGAGGATAGTTTTTGAATTATACCGCAACTTAGTCCTATTTGTTTGATCACAAATTCTTATTGTGATGCGCATATCCATCACAAACTTGTGACGTCAAATATTACCCGCATATAACCATGCGCATACTATAAAATATACTGGTATTATTAAAAATAAGCAGTTATATTGGTATTACATTTATACCTCAACTTTTGATAAAATATCATACTATGTTCTAATTTTGTAACATTAATATATCGAAGTTGTAGATTTTATAGACGTGTCAACTACTATATTTTGTATGGTTATTTTACTTAATTTACACATGTTTAGTTACTTGTATTTTTTCATTTTAATTATTATATTGCGTACCAATTGAAGGTTTGTAAATTTTACTACCCGTGTAAGGCACATATATGCATGAATAATAATATAGTAATTTAAAATTGTTCTAAATATCTTAATTCTTAGATAACTTGGATCATTTGTTTAATGTATCAATCAAAACATATGTAAACCTATTAAATGATTTGAACAAGGGGGTCATGTTAATATTTTTCGGGTCATAATATGGATTGGACATAACATCAGTCGCAAGGTTGATAAAATATGATTAAAATAAAAGTTGAATTAGTTTTATCAATATTATTTCCTTAAAAATTATATTTTATTATAGTGTTAAAAACTATTCTCATTAGCTAAATAACAATAGTTTATCTATTCTAATAAGGAATACTCTATTTACTTTACTGCATTTTTGTTTATTCCTTCAACTGTAGAGGGAAGGAACTACGAGTTGGAGGAAACATGATAGATGAGAGTAGGAGAGGGTTGTTCGTGGATGGTCTGTAATTCACTTATTTGGGTTGCAAGGCAAGTTAAATGAGAAGGTTAAGCGAAAGTGAAAGCAGACTGATTAATTTTATTAAATAAATCAATATCATTTTCATAAAAATTCGAATTAATATCAAATTTAACAGCTTGTGATAATTTTTGATTATTTTTATTAGGATATAAAATAATTAATCACATGAAAATTTACTTCATGTCAATATTAAAAATTTAAAAGTTAATAATATAAGGGACAAACTTCATAGTACTTAATAGTTATTTCGTAAAACTTAAAAGGACAAACTTATATCTATAAATTAATTATTATAACTTAAGAAAATGTCTTTTGTGTAAACCCGTGCGATGAAATCTAGTCTTACTCTAAACTATGCATTAACACAATATATTCCTAACTATCTCACCCCTATTGTTCTTGTCCTTTTATTTAACTGTCTATGTTGGACATTATTTTTTCGTCCTTTTATCGATTCTTCCTCTTTTTCTTCTTTCTGCCGCCTCTCTCCGTCATTATCTCTCTTTCTTCTACCTATTTCTCCATTAATGGCTTCCTCTCTTTCTTCTTGCTCCTCCTCCATTAATGGCTTCCTCAATTTTTTGGCAGAAACAGAACAATAGTATTGTTGATTATACCTTGATGGAACTTCCCTTGCTTTAATACCTTTTTTTTTGTTGTTTTTAATGTAATTATTATAATTTTTTTTTTATTATAACACGACTTGTATGCACAAAAAGGTTTTCAAGAAATTACTGGGCAACCGATATATGATCTCGGCTCTCACTCCTTTTATTATTATTATTTCTTATTATTATTAATTATTTTTTAATTTTTTTTTATGAAAATGCGCGCAACTTTCATTAATGTAAAATGAAAAGTTTACATGAAGTTGGTGGGGAGCCGAGAGACAATCTGGGCCCCCACCCCTTTAGCTACAGCAAAGCTAAGTCTTGTAAAAATATAAGCGACCACCCGAGCCCCAGCATCTTGAGATACCGAGAATTTCTGGATCCGCTTGAGCAAGTCAACAACATCCGAGCCTAGCTCCCCAAGCGAAGAGAAAGAGCAGGGTAGGAAACCATAGCCAGCAACCGCGCATAAATCCATATACTTAGCACATTTGCGCTGAGCAGCATCAGCGACAACCCGTCCCGGCACAAAATCAGACATCCCAGTCTGAGTCAAGGGGGAAGACCCTGTCAAATCAACACACACATCACGCCCTCTGTCCCAGGAATAAAGTCGCAAATCCGCAGGACGAAGAGATCTGCCATGCCCGTCAACCAAACCAATATAACCCTCCTTACCCGCAGAAATACCATACCTATAGCAGATGTCGAATAAGGTGTCACGAACGAGGTTATGCCGATGCTAAACGCCCACAGTACCAGTACAAGGAACATCGTGGTCCCCATACACATCATCAACAAAAACCCGAGAACAAGCAGGACACGGCCTAGTACCGCGAATAACGGAACACCCAGTTGATACCCCAACACATAACGGTAAGTCCTCATGTTCATAGTCTGACCCAACCCAGAGATAGGAACCGCACGCAACCAACCAGAGGAGTGGGCACCCTGCTGAGACTTCCACAACGCAAGCTGACGCGAAGTCAAAGAGAAAACAGATTCTGAAGAAGCAGCAACCGTCGCCAAATATATATCTGCCAATTTCTTCATAAGTTTAGGGGCAGCAATTTCACTAGGGTCACGTAAAAAATCAGAACCTGTAGTCTCCGAAAACACCCGCAAGCCATCGTGAAAAGTAGGACCAGCATGAACCAGAAGACCGCAGGTGCGTAGCCTGCAAAACTGTAGACTGCAAACGGGAAGCCAGAAAAGCATAGTGTAAAACATCTCCTGCAACATAAACACCGAGTCCAATCAAATGAGAAGGGAAAGTGGCAAGGCGCCACTGTCAATCCCCAAAACCAGGCCCAGACGCGGTGACAATACGTTCCAAGCTAGAACGTAGTGCTTCATCAAAGCGAAGATGGACAGACCCAAAGACTCCCAGGGAGCAAGTACGAAGAGAAAAATTATTATTATTATTATTATTATTATTATTATTATTATTTTTATAAAATTGAACTTTTATTGAGCTCAAAATAAAATTTACATGAAATTAGTGGGTAGCTCAAAATAACACACTTCATTCATGATTGTCATTCTTCAATCTTCGGCAAAGAGTACTTCTTATAGCCTTCACTTAGTCAATCTTGAGACATTAAAACCAAGTAAGCATAACATCACTTAAAACAATCAACACACAAGTTAGATTCTAACAAATTTCAAGCACACTGAAGATTACCACCTTAGGTCTTTAAGTCTACCCATCTCTAATTCATTATACAGTGGTCACGTTATTTAAGGTTGGGGTGCACGAATGTGCGTCAGGAGCGTTATAGCTCTGATACCAACTGTGACACCTCACGATAATGCAATAAAATAAACACATAGATTTGCAGAGGAAATACGAGATTTTAAAAACTTTAGTAGGAAAACCGCAAATGTCACAATATTATACAACCAAAACTTAGTTTAATAATTCATTTTTACAAATTGTAACTTAATAAATACAAGGGATCCCGATCTCTTGATAACTACACAAACAAGATAAGAAAATTTACGATAAACTACAACGCTAAGGGTGAATTGTTGTAAGTACAACGCTCGCTAGCTCACTCGTTAAAACCCCATCCAAACACCAACCTGCAACTTGTTCATTCATTCAAAATGAATGGCACAGTCAGCGGGAAGTAAATCGGGGCCCTCCTAGCCATATTACATTAAAAAAAAACATAATTGGAGCATGTAAACATACATCATATACGTATATAGGTATCATGCTGATTACAACGATAACATTTCATAAGAACGATATAAGCATATGAAAATTAACAATGATATAATCATCATGTAAACAACGACTAGGGAAGACTCACCTTGGCAACTATATTTCTACTAACGGCTTGCATCTCACTGCTAGTGACCATATAGTCGAAGAGGTTGGAGACATGACACATAAGATTATAATAAGCATTCAACCATCCAATATACATCAAACAAAGTATCATGTGAATCAAACATAATCTCACGATAAATGAAATGCACTAGCATCCGTACATTGCAAGACAAGACGACTCTAGACTCTAGACTCTAATCCTCCCGTTAGGACTACGATAATAATATGCTCCTAGTCTAAATCTAGCCAGACTCTCGGGACAAGGCGTGTACCCGATTTGACATGTGTCTAGGCGTGCACACATCCAAGACTCGTTCTACAAAATAGAAGCTGTGTATCCAAAATTTTACAGGGCAGTCAACGGCAGAGGCGGACATAGAATGAGTATACCAATCTTGGCAGGGTGGCCAACAAGAAAGGTTGTCACTATAACAAGTACTCATACTTCGGTAGTACGACCAACGGAGATGAGACATCAAGCAAAGGTAAAACAAGTACGCTACATGCAATGCCACCACCTCGCAAGAATATAACATTTGACGGCCGGATCGATCAACGCTCAGCGTTCGCCTCCCAATAACGGCGTCATATTCCCAATACCATATCAAAGAATGTAACTCTATCGCTACGACATAAAGTCTAATGACTATAAGGGTACAAACAGGAAATGAGAGTTCAATATCATCCAACAAACAACACTCAACCAACTACACAAGGTATACATGACTTAAATGAGTTAAACATGTAAAACCGTCACTAAAATTGTGAATAAATCATGTGAGGAACTCTATAGTTCATACATAATATTCTATGCCATTTCGTAAGATTATAACGTAAACAAAACATAAAAACCATTACATGTGAGGTCATGCGAGAAAAGAGAGAGGAAAGGGTTACAGGGGTCCCCAGCCAGTCAGGCAACCGGCCAGCCGGTTAGGACTTAAACGACCAAGCAAAAATCAAAAACCGAACAAAAGGGAATAGAGACCTTTCTTTAATCGAAAACAACAACACGTAGCATTAGGGGACTCCCAGCCGGTCGGTCGCAGGCGGCCATTTCACTGGCTGGGACATTCTCTAGTCCCAAAACACCTCGAAATAACGCAGACCACATCAAATACCTCTAGCTGGCCGAACGGCTGGGGCATCATCACTCTGAAAACACCCTAAATCCACTCTTAAAGCATACAAACTCAAACCCATTTTTAATTATCAACACAAATCCATCATTAATTGTCATTCCAATAATCATATGGGCATCAAGACATCTAACCCAAACATTAAAGGACTAATTAAAACAACATTAGTGACTTTAAAACATATTTACATGATAAAAAGAAGGATTAGTACAAAAACTACCAACTTCAACCATATTAAGAAAACTGGATCGTAACTTAGCAAATTCAACATGTAAAAACATGAATTCATGACACTAACTAACAAATAAACTCATCTTTATCATAGTTACTACCCTAAAACACATAAAAATGTAATATCGAGTAACCTATCTGCATTACCTCTTTAGCACTCCAAATAAGCTATTCTTTAGCAAGCTAACGACACCAAATGATTTCCTTGACCGAACTCTTCAAAATTCCACCTTTTACGACAATTAAATGATTAGAAGCCATAGCTGAAATTATGGAATAATCACCTATAACTTTTTCTACCCAATTAACGACACCAACATATAAAAATTCCACGTTTACGGACTCATAACGGGTGGAAACGAAACTTTTTCTACCCAATTAAATTAAATTATGACTTAACATTAAATTAAAGCTAAATTATACTAATAATAATAATACTACTAATAATAAAATATTAAATAAAATATAATCTAATCGCGAAATCCGCGGGTGTTACAATCACTCCTCCTTTTAAAAAGTTTCGTCCTTGAAACTTGAAAGCAGAAAACAAAAGTTACAAGAACAAAAATCGGTTTCTCAAATTGACATCCAAAGCATTTGCCAGGTATGGTATTTCAAAACAAGACATTTTTCCAAAAATGTATAACAAAAGTTTTCGAATTTGCCAGTCTCTTTTTGTGGAACGAAATAGCCTTTGTCGTGCACACAAGAACATTAACATAACAAAGCTAACACAAGATCAACATAAAATCACATACTGATAGGTGCGAAACAAGTTATTTGACGTCACCAATAACGAGTCCTAGCATCCGACCAAACGCAAAATCCAAATTAAGAGTAACATAAATCAATTTTCGCAAAATGAAGGTAGAAAAATACAATTATAAACCTCTATTAAAAGGATAAATTCAAAACTCATCGTGAAAGTTTAGAAATTTTCTCCAAGCGCAAATTCAAGACAACTAATTATTGCACAGACATAAAAGTAACTTGAGCATCACAATCACAATCACGGTAATAAATATACACAAAACAAGCAAAATGAAATAAATCGGTCTCTTAGGGATAAAAAGGTCACGCTAGAATCGAAAGAAAGATCCACAAGCATAACATTATAACGACGACAAGATTAAATACCAACAAAAGGCTTATCGAAATGAGCAAGAGCGAATGAAGGATGAAGTCCTACGAGTAGCAACTCAACAAAGAATCGACTTTAAAAGTAACGACAGAGGAATGATAAACATAAATATACATTATTTTCGAAAAAAGGCTTACCAAGTTGGATAAGAGAGGAATGAGCGATAAAGCTTACGCTTAAGGGCAAAAAAACTTATGCAAAAGGGAAAGCTAAACGCTGTACTCCAAATATTAAAGCCATCATGATCGACTTCTCGGGCAATTTTACAAACCTATCTTACAACCACATAAATGCCAAGAACTTCCTCAGATTAACATGACCAGCTCTACTAATAAACTAGTCTCGAAAGAATGCAACTCACCTCAGTTACACCTTACCCATTCCAATAATTAAATTTCACATACAGTCTTTACAATTACAAGATCCAAGCCACTAACCCAAATATCTAATATCCAACTAGCATCAGCTAAGGTCTATCGACAGGTAAAATCCACCATTAATGATCCACATGAAAGATTCTTTAACACGCTCTAACATCCTTAATTCAATCATAACTCTACCTGAAACCACGAACATAAGTAATCACATCTAGATAACCATATCTACTACGAACCACAAGGTAAAAAGGGTTTACCATAATAATTATCTGATTCAAAATACTACAAAGCTCATTATCCTTAGCTTATACTTAAATTTCTCATTCTCAAACCAAAATACCTCTAGAAGTGACAAGTACTAATTCCAAACCACAAATGGCCAAGCACATGGCAATAACTACTCAAATCATCTAACTTATCTAAAGATCAAAATTCATCGGTCTTCACTTATGAAAATATTCCTCAAACTTGGTCTCCAATCCTAATTACCAGAAAGCAAAGTCCTTTTTAGAGTCCTACATTTAAAGACGACAAATTCCCAAAAGATCTATAAGGCAACTTTTATAATGCTCAGCAACTACGAACTCTCATCACCATCAACTCGATCCTCGAAGTAACTCTACAACATCAAGCTCACAAATCTAAGGCCACCAAGAGTTACATTACCACCAACATGTTCGACCTAAGGTTTAACTTCAAATTCTATATATAGCCAAAATCAACACAAAACTAGCTCGATAAAACGGGTAGGTACGCTCGCCCAAGAATCCTCAAAACATAAATTACTAACTCTTTACACCAGTTAATAAGACAACTAGCCCACTAGAGAAGAGAGATTGTGACTACGAGATATGAAACACTAAGAAATCTCAAGGAAGCAATACAATAATATATGAGATTGAAATAGAGGAACGATAAAGATAAGAGGTCAAAAGCATGGAATTGAAGCCAATACTAGAGCTATGAAGATAACCAAGTAAGGAAATAGTAAGAGGAGACATGTTCTTAAAGAAGAAGCTCAACAAAATTTAAACGAAAGAAAGGAAAAAGGGTAATAGCACGAGGAAAAATACAAGGTTTAATCCAAGCACTTTCAATAACTTAAGGTTTTATTAAAAAAAGTCACACCTATAAGTAACTAAGGTCTTATATCAAAATGACCAAATTCCAAAAACGAGTCATTCACCAGTCGACAAAATCCCTTCTTTCAAACCTAGGGTGATATCATATAAACTTATCCCTCCAATGAAAGCCTCTCATAAGGAGCTAAGCTACCACAAATCTTTAAAAGAGGGTACACACATAAATTCGATAAATTGACCAACTCTCAATTCATCCATCGTTTCACATACTACGGATTCCCAAAAGCAAAGTTGCAACTCAAGAATAATAACATTCTTATAACACCAATATCCAACACAACTCAAAGGTTTCCAAAACCTAAGCACTAACAAAGACTTCTCCATACTAGGTCCTTTTCAACTCAAATAGCCCACAAGCTCACCATTATCAAAGTATAACACCAAATCGAACATTATTATTAACGTTCCAAAGCATTTCCATCATAGAAATTATCATTAAATCTCACTCATATTTATAATCCTCAAGTAACATGGTTTAACCTAGCATGAAAACTTACTATTTCAAACGAGTCTCCGATAGTATAAGTTAAGGTCACAAGTTAGAACCCAAGCCCAACAATTTTTCATCAAGCCTATATCAAAAATCACACAATAACACTTCTATACGAATCACTTAGCCTCAAATGCATTCGACACCTCAAGGTATCATTCAAAGCTTCTCATCTACACCAGCTAGACCTGTTATATGCATGATACACAAAACATCACTAAACTCCGAAGTCCAAAATATTAAATCACCAACGAGCTTAAAATTCCTATCCAACTCATTAAACCTTACACCATCAAATGCCATTGATTATTCAAACACGAATCATGGTAAGTCCTACATGTTAAATTCTCCCAACATACCACACTAAACTCTAAAAACACGTCTCACCACACTCTCCCATGATACAATAACTCACAACTATGAGGTGAAACTCAGATTTACACAACTTTCCTCAAAGTCTCAACTTGGTTCAACCAAAAGGAATGTATCAAGAAGAGGTCAAAATATGAGTGCAAGATACAAATTATAAGACGGAGGAAAGTAACAAGAAAAAGTTTCCCACAGAGAGAAGAAATTGCAAGATGAGGAAGCATCTGGATAACAAGGAGAAAGCAAGATACACTACGAACAAGGAAAGGTCTTCGATGAGATAAGAACACACTTCATTCATGATCGCCATTCTTCAATTTATGGCAAAGAGTACTTCTTATAGCCATCAGTTGATCAATATTGAGACATTAGAACCATGCAAGCATAACATTACTCAAAAAACAATCAACACACAAGTGAGAACCTGATAAGGGTAACGTCGCGTCACCTTAATCAAAGTAATCTTAATTCAAAACTAACTAATAGTCAGCGGTAAGTAAGGTATCAAATCCACAGGAAGGCGGAGGTTTGTCTCTATAGTAACAATTTCGGGGTTTTGATTTGTATTTCTAAACTAATAGCAAACAATAACAATAAATAGTAAACAATAACAATAAATAGTAACAATAAGAATAAAAGATTGAAATCAATGAGATTAAAAGTCTAAGGTCTCAGGTTCTCAAGGATTATTATTCAGGGATAAGGGTGCAATCAACTATCATGCAATAAAGTTATCTAAGGTCACAAGATCGGTCGATTCAATTATGCCCTTTAGATCTGCAATTTAACATGCGATGGCAATCATTAAACGAGTTCTATTCAATTATCGTAGCTGCATCTTAATCTTAACCCGGTCGGTGTCCATCCTAATTCGCGAGACTAGTTAATTAATCCTGACCAGTAATCAAACAACTAGAATTAAAACGATAATCAAACGATAACCATACAATTGCAATTCAATTAATTAGTCTACCCCTTCTAACAATCCTTGATCCCCCTTTCATAACAATATTAATAACAACGACAATAAATAAAGTAAAAATGATTAACAATTATGAAAGGATGAACAAAGAATAATTAAAGAACTACAAGGTACTAATTGAATAACAAAGAAAGATTAAAGAATACCGATTACAAGTTTGAACTAAAGACAATTGTCTTGATGAGAAAATCCAGAGGCAAAGCAAACTAATTTAGGTTTCTAATATTAAAGCATATCTAATTATGAAAGACGAGCTTACCTTTTATAATAAAATATAATTAACTAGGTTAAACTAGTTTAGGAAAATACGAAAAGCCGTCAAAAAGTAGGTTGCTCGATCGAGCAAAGTGAATCGGCTCGATCGAGCAGCCATCAGTACGACTCGATCGAGCAAGGCACTATTGCTCAGTCGAGCATCCCTATAAAATGGCATGGTTCTTCGATTTTCTTCATTTCTTCTCCATTGCTCTCGATTTCCGTGCCTAACCTTCTACGATTCGACTCCGCCATGCTTCATATCTACTCAAAAAGCTCCAAATGCATCCAATCTGCATTAAAACATAATAGAAGCGGCAGAATCGATATTCTAGCTAAAAAAGCTTAGAAATAAGCAAGGAAAGACGGTAAATCGAGTTATATATAACTAAGGTAAGCATAAAATATGTATATAAAAATGATCATCAAACTCCCCCAAACCAATCCTTTGCTTGTCTCTAAGCAAAGCACTCAACACTATACAAGGACAAACATACAAATGGTGAATGAAAAACTCAAAGCTAATGTAAATGCACATACAAATCTCAAGTTATCCATATCTATAACAAAGTAATGACCAAGTTGTACCAATAAAACAAATTTAAAGGCATGGAAAAGTAGAAAATGCAGCTCATATTCCAAGATTTTACATGATACCGTAGTACAGAAAAAAACCAAATATCTTTCAATCTTGCAAGGCTCAATTTGTCGGATTCTCGCGGATTCACTCATACACTCATAAGTTTATGTAAGGGTGAGTTTTGTAAAGATAGAAATAAATAGAAACACTCACTCAACTTATGAAACATGCATGCATTCTAATGTGATAGTAATTTCCCCAACTAATACGCATTCGCTATAAAGTACATAAATCAAGACAATAAGGGAGGCTAATGGGTGAAGGTATAGAAGTGGATTGTGCCAAGGCACGTATGAGAATGTGGGGCTAAGACCGGTAGTCGCAGCGACACTTACCAAAACAAATCTACAAGACTAGCACAAACCAGCACCCGACTAGAGAAATCATCTTAAACTTTGACAACACAAAAGTGATATCGATATTGCTCTCTAAATTTGCATTAGACTCTAGTATATTTCCTTTCATTATCCCTTGAACAACTTAATGAAGCAATATATATGTTTTCTTTGTTCCTCTTTTTCTTTTCTTTTCTTTTCTTTTCTTTTTCTTTTTCTTTTTCTTTTTTTCATTTTTTCTTTTCTTTTTCTTCATATCTTTTGCTTCACAACATTTCTCAGCAAAGGGAATAAATGACACAACTGCCAACATACTTGCTACACCCATTTGATATTTTTTTTCTTCTGAAATCCCGATCCAACCATAGTAGACAAGCAGATAAGAAAAACATGCATTTGCGACTGTCCCGGTAAGGTAGACAAATTCTAGGAATGTAGCTATTAGACAGGTTATGAAACAGGCTACAAAAGGATCAAATGGGCTAAACATAAAGAACTCAATAAGAAGGGTATAAAATCAAGTCTTTTTGGCTATGTGAGGCTTATTTGAACAAAAAGAACCACCTTTCCTCATGCACTTATCAAACGAACGCGTATAGTATCAAGAAACGAATGTCACACTTATGCAATTTGATGTTACACATTCCACAAGGAGTACTACACTCAAGCCTAAAGACAACGAGACCAGTTTATTGATGTTCTTGACCTAGGAAGCTCTAAAGACCTCAGAATTTTAAGTGGTTTACCAACTAAAATTGGCCAAATCTAATTAGCATAAGGTATGTCAAAAACAGTCAAGAATTGTCCTATGAGCTTTGTTTTTAAAAGTAGTAAGTCAAAACAATGTACATGGACAACTTATTTGGGATTCAAATGCAGAAACAATGCAAGTTATCATCATTGTTATTCAACTTCACCAAGACTCGACCTAGTAAAACAAAAACATGTTTTTGGATTTTGTAAATTTTTCAATTTTTATGAATTTTTTTTTCTTTCACACAACGGAAATAAGCACACAACATAAATAAAGACTCTCCCCCAAACCTAAATGTCACAGTGTCCTCAGTGTGACGCTAACAGGACATCAATCACACAACAACCAACATCAGCAACCTAAAGGACACAACTAACAAAGGGAAATGAGAGATAACTAAAAGAAAATACAATAAAGAAAGTACAAGGATAGATAATACCAGCTTTTATAGACATAGCTTCCCCCAAAGCAGCTGCAAAGTGACTAGTTGTCACTACTGCTCATCATCACCACCATCATCATCATCATCCCTCTTAGCAGCACCAGAAGATGAGGCCCGGAATGGCTCACCAAAACCGCCAACCGGAGCATCCGGTCGGATAGGACTGTACCATGATCGACCCAGTCAACCATAGTCGTGGCTGAACTCCTGGGAAAGCTGCTGAGGAGTCACCCCATAATTATCGAACACACCACTCTCGTCACCCGGACCTCGGTAGTAGCTCGGCGGAGTCCATCCAGCAGTAGCATTCAAATCCGTCCGCATAAGGTTCTCCCAAAGCCCCCTCATCACAAGTCATTATTAATGCCTTGGTGAATCCTAATCTCCCTCTCCAAAGCTGGATCATAGGTAAACGCAGGTGGAGGGTAAGGGTACGGAGTCGGGGTCTGTGCGGGGTGGGGAGTCGGGGTGTTGGTGGTCTGAGCAGAAGAAGAAGAAGGGGCGATCCGCCGACGAGGTCGTCGGGTCTCGGTCAACGTAAAAATAAGCTCAGGTGGAACGACATAAGAACGAGGGGGAAGGGTAGGTCCAGTCTCAGGATCATGGGTAGGCAACCGCTCCGTAGAAGGTAGACGGATACCGGTGTCGGGAAGAGCTATCCACTAGGACCCCCGTACGCGCCACTGAAATCGAGCGTTACCTAATGCATTAATCAAGAAAAGTGTGTGGCGCAAGTACTCCTCGTCGACCCTAAGGGCATGAATCGAGGTCATTGGTGTGTACTGACCATCTCCCCCAAACCCAGCAATTCGCCTAGCTAACCTAGTGACCAAGACACCACAATCCAAAGAATGCTTGGTAGGGGAATTTGAAAGTCCATAGACCTTAATTAGACTCCTTTAATTAGTTGCTAAATTACTTGTTAATTTAGTATTTAATGATCTATAGAACATGCATGCAAAAATAAAGACATTTATATAAAAGAAGAAATTTCCTCACATTGATATGGAAAATATATGGGCACAACAAGAACTCCTTCTTGTTGTTCTTGAGCTATAAATGTGGATGAACACAAGTAATCTCCAAACTAGAAGATCTCCTTTAAGATGCACCAAGATGACACCAAATAATCTACCCTTATTATTAACTAGATAATAAGATAGATATTATACTACTAATATTATGATATATTACTACACTAGTAATACTTAGGAAATATTAGTATTTGAGAGTTTTAGAGAGAAGAAGAGTTTTTGAGAGATGTATAAAATAAGCAAGAATGAACTAGTAAATAAATTGAACAACAATTGTTCATTTTATAGCCATGAGGGCCGGCCTCTTCATCACCAAAAGAGTGATATTTTCTTCTTATTTTATTGCCATGCAAAGTGGTAATGTGTTGTAGTGAATAAAATGATTTTAGGTTTACTATTCATGTCATAAGCACATGTTGCTTGTGAGTATGAATAAGAGCAACCATCATCACCATCCACTATGTCATAACCGGCCATGTGAGCCTTGTTTTGATCCATTTTGATTTTTGATATTTGTCCCACAAATACTTATTAATCATATGCTTAATTATCTTGTATAATTAAGTGTTAATTTGATCATATAACAATTATATGACACAAATAAATGAATAATATGTACTTAACATTTTAAGTAATATTTTACCATTATATCAATATATAATGGGTCCCACAATGCTTAGTTAATTTATTTTACAACTCCTTGTAAATATAATTAACTAATTACCTCTATCTCAAAACCTCAACTAATTTAGTAATTTAACGATTAATTACTAAGTTAAATCTTATTTAATCGTATTAAATAAGATATAAATTTATTAGTCAATTATCGCATAATTGAAAAAATAAGCTTAATCGAATTTGAGTTCTTAACTCAATTTCTAACAATTAACTCTCGTACATATCGAATATATGTAATGTACTAATTAACTGTATCGTATACAAATAATTAGTTACTATTTGGATTTCATCCTTTAGGTGTGACCGAAAGGGATCAGTTGATCACCGCCGTCAAACGACAATAACGTCAAACTCTAGTCAGCCAACCGTTATTGATTTACGTTAATCAACTGACTAATCATATATATAGTCAATAAATATCCCAATTATATTCCATAATAAGATTTATTATGTGGCGCACTATTGTGGAGGACACCTACCCCAACAATCTCCCACTTGTCTGACACAAGTGTGCGTCACCGATTCTCTTGTCTCTTTATCACATCTCCCACTCAACGCAAGGTGTCTTTCAGGTCGCACTTGCGATTGACAATATCTAGAGTGGTTTTCTCGATAGGGAGAGTAACTGTCTGACCGGAGGAAAATCTACCATCTCTCTTCCGAGCGTGGCCACGCATTTACAGTAACTTCTCCTCGAGTGGCCTAAAGATGTTTTTACCCAACGTGGGTGGACAATTCCTGTTGATCCATCTACTCTGTATGATGCAGCTCACCATGATCCAGAAGAAGTCCATCGGCCTCCTTTTACGGCACGACCTAGAACATCAACCAAAACCAATCGGAAACTGCACCGACTCAGATAGACGGTCGCCAGTCAAAAGAATCAACTTATAGGAATAAGATAGAAGACCCTGCCACGACCAGGCATCAAATAATTGATTTAAGGGTCTCTACAATGTCACTGTCTGACAGAGTGTCATACAGTCTGTCTATGTAAACGACCAGTCATCTCCATGACCCCATGGTGCTGAACCAACCATCGATCGACTTACAATCTAGTCATTTCGAGACGTCACCTCATTGAGTGACTAGGGACAAAATACTAAGTTCGTTCTATTCACTTGAATAGGGTCCAATAATCTATTCGGATAAACAAAGTATTAAATTTAGTCAAACTAAATAAAAGAGTTTATAATGAAACTCGAACAATGAATGCAATTATCATATATGAAATAATTAATACAACATTCAATTATTACATATTACATAATCTAAAAGAATTCTGGCACACGTCTCAATCCCATTGTGACGACATGACCATCATGCTTAGCCTTTGATAAAGGCTTGGTTAAAGGATCAGCAATGTGGTCATCTGTCCCAACCTTACAAATGTCAATTTCCTTTCTGTCCACGTAATCTCTAATTACATGATATTTCCTAAGTACATGTCTAGACTTGTTACTAGACTTGGGATCTTTTGCTTGAAAAATAGCCCCACTGTTATCACAATAAATCGTGATAGGATCTTGGTATAAGGGACTACTGTTAGGCCCTTCCAAAAATTGCCGAATCCACACAACGCTTCCTTAGCAAAGCGTTCAGATCGGCAATACTCTGCGTCTGTTTGTAGATCACGCTGTAAAAACGCTTTGCTTGAAACTCTTCCAGCAAACAGCTCCTCCATTCATCATATAAACGAGCCTGCCGGATTGGGATTTCATTCATCCCTATCTGTTTGGAAACTGGCATCTGTGTAAACCCTTTTACAGGTAACTCAGTCCTCTGCCTCCAAACACTAATAACGATCCTTGGTCCTTCTCAAGTACTTAGATGTTTCTTTACGTCTACCCATCCCAGTGACTCTCACCTGGATTTGCTTGGTAACGACTTGTCATGCTCAAAGCATATGCAACATCGGGACGAGTGCACATCATAGCATACATGATTGATCCAACAGCAGATGCGTAAGGAATCAATTTCATGCGTTCAATCTTCTCGGGTTTCGTAGGGCACTCTGATTTACTCAAAGTGATCCCACTTCCCATAGGAAAAAAGCCTCTCTTAGAGTCTTTCATGTTGAACCGATCAAGAATCTTATCAATATAAGTTTCTTGACTTAATGCTAGTATCCTTTTAGATCTATCCCTATAGATCCGAATACCTAAGATGCGCTGGGCCTCTCCTAAGTCTTTCATTTGGAAATGTATTCCTAACCACTCCTTTACAGAAGTGAGCATTGGAATATCATTCCCAATGAGTAGTATGTCATCTACATACAAGACTAGAAACGTTACTTTACTCCCACTAAACTTCATGTATAAACACGGTTCCTCGACACTTCGAGTGAAACCATTTTGTTTTATTACATGATCGAAACGATGATTCCAACTCCTGGATGCTTGCTTAAGACCATAGATGGATCTCTTAATTTTGCATACCTTCTTAGGGTTTGATGGATCCACAAAACCTTCAGGTTGTGTCATGTACACTTCCTCTTCTAGAAACCCATTCAAGAAGGCGGTTTTGACATCCATTTGCCAAATCTCATAATTATGAAATGCGGCAACCGCTAAGATAATCCTTATGGATCGAAGCATGGCGACTGGGGCGAAGGTTTCGTCATAGTGACGACCATGAACTTGGGTGAAACCTTTTGCCACCAATCTAGCTTTGTAAACATCATTATGTTTATCTATGCCACTTTTGATCTTATAGATCCACTTACACTGAAGAGGTCGTACCTCTTTAGGTAAATCAACCAAGTCCCATACTTGATTGTCGTACATAGAATCCATTTCGGATTGCATGACTCCTAGTCATAGCTTTGAGTCGGGACTACAAATGGCTGCTTTGTAGGTAGTAGGTTCGTTACTTTCAAAAAGTAGCAAATTATAGTCATCAACTTCCTCTATAATACCAAGGTATCTATCAGGTTGATGACTAGTTCTGCTTGACCTCCTACGTTTTGAAGGAATAATGACCGTACCAGACGAAGAGGGAACGTTTTCCTCGTCGTCCTCTTCGGTTTGTGGCTCTTGGACTTCATCAAGTTCAAATTTTCTCCCACTCTGTCTTTTAGAAATAAAATCATTTTCTAAAAAGACTGCATCACGAGACACAAACACTTTGTCCTCGTGTTTATTGTAGAAGTAATAAGCACGTGATTCCTTTGGATATCCTACAAAAAGACATTTGTCAGATTTGGGTGCGAGTTTATCGTCAGACTTATTCTTAACAAAGGCCTCGCATCCCCAAATTCTCATAAACGACAAATAAGGGACTTTCCCTGTCCATATCTCATATGGAGTTTTGTTTGCCGCTTTAGTCGGGCTTCGATTTAGTGAAAATATTGCACATAAGATAGCAAAACCCCAAAAATAATCAGGAAGCTCTGTTAGACTCATCATAGATCGAACCATATCTAATAAAGTTCGATTTCTCCTTTCGGACACACTGTTTAATTGAGGTGTTCCAGGAGGAGTCCATTGTGATACTATACCACAATCTTTTAGGTGTGAATCAAATTCATTGTTCAAGTATTCACCACCACGATCGGATCGTAGGGTTTTAATCTTTTTATTCAGTTGGTTTTCTACTTCATTTTGAAATTCCTTGAATTTTTCAAAAGCATCACTTTTATGCCTCATCAAGTAGACATATCCATATCTACTCAAGTCGTCGGTAAAAGTAATGAAGTAGTGATAACCACCTCTAGCTTGGATAGTCATTGGACCGCACACATCCGTATGTATAAGGCCTAATACTTCACTTGCTCTTGTCCCTTTTCCCGTAAAAGGAGCACGAGTCATCTTGCCTAGAAGACAAGATTCGCATACACCATAAGATTCGTAATCGAATGGTTTGAGTACTTTAGATGAAACAAGTCTCTTTATGCGTCGTTCTTTTATGTGCCCTAAACGACAATGCCAAAGGTATGATTGATTAGGTTCACCTGTTTTGAGCTTCTTGTTTTCTACATGATAGACCTCTTTTGCAATATCTAAAACATAAATACCTCCAATAGAAAGGGCCTCGCCATAAACCATTTCATTAAGTGAAAAAGTACAACAGTTGTTCTTAATGCAAAATGAAAATCCTTCCATGTCTAACACGGAAATGGAGATAATGTTCTTGGTAAGAGTTGGTACATAATAACAATTATTTAAATACAACTCTAAAGCATTTGGCAAAAGAAGAACGTAGATTGCCCACATAAACTGCGGTCTACCTTCTCCATTTCCCATGCGCAGGTCCACGTCTACCCTTGCTAGTGGCCTTGCGCTTACCGCCTCAGCCCCCGTAGCTGATTACAAGGTGAGAACCTACAACCGTATCAATACCCAAGAAGATGTACTAGCAAAGTTAATATCTATCAATATAAGTATGAATAGAATTTGTATACCTGACGTGTCACACAAACCGTTTTCTTGTTCTTTCAAGTACTTGGGGCAATTGCGTTTCCAATGCCCTTTGCCATTACAATAATAGCAATCCTCCTCCGCGTGTTTGTTGACTTTGGGCTTGGCCTTATAAAAGACCTTGGCCTTTCCCTTGCCGGATTTCTTGAAAAGAGTCTTACCCTTTCCCTTGTCCTTCCTCACCCCAAGGTTCATGTTCTTCATTTTCATGAAAAGAACATCCTTGGGTTCACTCCCACTAGCCTCCATGTCCCTCTCCGCTTGGGTGAGGAGTGCATGGAGTTCATGGAAACTCTTGTCCATGCAATTCATGTTATAGTTCACCCTAAATTGGGTGAACTTAGGTGAGAGTGAATGAAGAATCTTACCCACCACCAAATTTTTCGGAATTTTGCACCCTAGACGTTCTAAGGTGTCCGGGTGCTCAACCCTTTTGAGCACGTGTGGGCCAACTTTTTGGCCCCTTTGAAGCTTAGTGTCAAAGAATTTCGTAATCGCCTCATATTGAAGAATTTGAGAGGCTTGCGAAAACATCGAAGTGATCCTCGTGAATTAGCGCATATGCATTGAGAGAAAACAATTGCAGAGAGTTTGAGTTGGAGGTGAGATTGACCAAAATCAAGACCTTCTGACGTCATTAGCAAACCTTCAAATATAAAGAGTCAAATTCGGCCGAACCAGCGGGACGATCTAGGAGCGAGTCGGTGGGGGCTCTTCGGACCAAGTAGCGAAGCACGTTATCGGATAACGCGCCGACGCTTTGATCGTTGATTCCCATCAACGGAAGTTATTCCGTGTCATCCTTTGGACACACTGTCCATGGCTGGATCTCAACCATGAGTCCTTACCCAAGGTTGCAACGTTTGATGATGTCGACATTGTGCGAATATGGTAACTACAACAAAAAGAAATATATAAACATTCATTGTTAATTTACTTGAAAAACATTTTAACAAGTTTAACATTCATATAATGACCTCTCACTAAATTATATAAATGATTCCAAGACCCATCTTTAAATAAAAATAGTCATCGCATGCTACTTTTATCTAGAAATGGTAAGTCATTACTTGACTAATTCTACCTTTTAGAACTCTTGGTTGACGGATTTCAACTAAATCCATCTCCTAGTCCCAAGATAACGCTTATCTCGTTGAGTCCAATCCAAGTTTAGCTTGTGATCGTATCACCCTACTTACCCGAGGTAAAAAGGGACCCACGAGCGTGGTAGCCCTAATGAACACGGGATTCATAGGTGTTATTAATTGGTAAGGCTAATCTCAATTTTTTAAACATGTGAGAGATATTGTCAATTTAGTTATTAATTCCCTATAAGTGAACTAAGTCGGTGAATTGTGAATAACGTTGAATTGACAATAACGGTAAATAAACTGCATGTGTGACGATTTTGGCATGAGCGGAAATAAAGCAAGCAACCAAGCAATAATAAAATCCTAGTATGGCCACCTAGCTAATTCAAAATTAACTAGATAGTTACAAATTCGGAAACCAACTCCTTGGTCCCTTGCCTCTTCACTTGGAACACCTTCCAAAATGGCACCGTCTTGAAGGAGTCACCGGTCTTCATAAAAATAATTACAAAATATAGAAATATACAAATTCCTATTATACATTTATTCTATAAAATAAAAATATTAAATTATACAAACCGGCGATACGAGATCGCAATAAAATTACAACCAAACCGTTATTCCATTACATTACGGGTAATAACGATTAAAAATAACTAGGCCATACTAGGTACAAAATTTGCATAAATTATTAAATAAATGGCATTCATTCATTCAACCATAAATAAAATAAATTGCTGCAAAATTCATGCCAAAATCGTCCTAAATTCATTCATGCTCATTGTAGCTCGATTTTTCCCGGGATTCATTGATTTTAAACCATTAAAAATCAATATCAACATTTAAATCTCATTTAAATTCAAACTAATTAACTAAAATGATTTAGAACTCAAAATTAGTCACTACTAATTTTTTTGGTCATTAATTAGATCGATTTGATTTCATTTGCTAAATATTGCGGTTTAATCATAACAATTATGAAATAAAACCAAAATAAAATATAAACATCATAAAATTTGAAACCAAAAATTTTGTACATTCTGGAACAATTCCAGGAAATATAAAAATAAAAAACATTTGCTCAAAAAATTTAAATTAATTTTATGAACAAATAGCTTTGTATTTAATGGTTTTAACAAATAAAAACATTAGATATAGTAAAACAGTGAAACAAAATTATGCAATTTCACCAAGAGTATCAAAATCAGAATGTCAAATGTAAAAAAAAAATTTCAAGACCAGAAATGGACGTTTCAATTTTATGAACATTATAATCTCATATTATCGACTTTTATCGTATAAAAATCAATAAACATGCAATACATAAGTAAAAATCACGAAATTTTACATACAATATGTAAGAAATGCATGTGAGATCATATTAAAATTTCATGGCCAGAATCAACATGCAACTATTTTTTAGTTAACTTTTAACTCATAAAATGCATGTTAACTCGGTTTAAACGCCAAAAATCAAAATAAATAGAAAATTAATCCCTAAAATCACGAAATTTGACCACAAACATTTTGAGGTCAGTAGGTATACATGCACCAAATTTTTTTGTCAGAATCGTATTTTAACTCAAAATCTTTGATTTATTAGTTATCTTATAACTTTAATAAAAATGTCCAAAATGAACATGCATGCTACAAGCTAGCTCTGATACCACATGAAAGTCCATAGTCCTTAATTAGACTCCTCTAATTAATTGCTAAATTACTTGTTAATTTAGTATTTAATGATCTATGTAACATGCATGCATATATAAAGACATTTATATAAAAGAAGAAAGTTCCGCACATTGATATGGAAAATATATGGGCACAACAAGAACTCCTTCTTGCTGTTCTTGATCTACAAATATGGATGAACACAAGAAATCTCCAAACTAGAAGACCTCCTTCAAGTTGCACCAAGATGACACCAAATAATCTACCCTTATTATTAACTAGATAATAAGATAGATGATATACTACTAATATTAGACTATATTAATACACTAGTAATACGTAGGAAATATTAGTATATGAGAGTTTTTATTGAGAGGAAGGATTTTAGAGAGAAGTGTAAAATTGCACAAAATGAAGTAGTAGAAAAATGAACACAATTGCTCATTTTAAAGACCATATGGCCGGACCACTTTGTCCAAAAAAGGACTCTTATTTTGTTCAATTTGATCACATGCATTAGAGTGGAGTGTTGTAGTATAAGTGATGATTATTTCTACTTGATATGCCACTTTCAATTGGTAACTAAAGAGTGAAAACAAGAACAACAATCATCACCATGTAACTACAATCTAACCGGCTATTATGGCCTAGTTTGGTCCATTTTGATTTTTAATATTTGTCTCACAAATACTTATTGATCATATGGTTAATTATCTTGTATAATTAAGTGTTAATTTGATCATATAACAATTATATGACTCAATTAAATAAATAATATGTACTTAACATTTTAAGTAATATTTTACCATTATATCAATATATAATGGGTCCCACAATGCTTAGTTAATTTATTTTACAACTCCTTGTAAATATAATTAACTAATTACCTCTATCTCAAAACCTCAACTAATTTAGTAATTTAACGATTAATTACTAAGTTAAATCTTATTTAATCGTATTAAAATAAGATATAAATTTATTAGTCAATTATCGCATAATTGAAAAATAAGTTTAATCGAATTTGAGTTCTTAACTCAATTTCTAACAATTAACTCTCGTACATATCGAATATATGTAATGTACTAATTAACTGTATCGTATACAAATAATTAGTTACTATTTGGATTTCATCCTTTAGGTGTGACCGAAAGGGATCAGTTGATCACCGCCGTCAAACGACAATAACGTCAAACTCTAGTCAGCCAACCGTTATTGATTTACGTTAATCAACTGACTAATCATATATATAGTCAATAAATATCCCAATTATATTCCATGATAAGATTTATTATGTGGCGCACTATTGTGGAGGACACCTACTCCAACAGGGGCCCTGTTGAAGGCAAATTCTGCCTGGGCTAGCTTGAGATCCCAATCCTCTAGTGACTTCTTCACAATGCACCTGAGTATTCTTCCCAGAGTTTTGTTGGTGACTTCTGTTTGTCCATCTTTTTGGGGATGGTAAGATCTGCTGAAGAGCAGTCTGGTATTTAGGAGCTTCCACAAGGTCTTCCAGAAGTAACTCATGAACTTTTTATCTCTATCTGAAACAATTGATCTAGGCACCCCATGTAGTCTGACTACCTCTTTGAAGTAAAGCTCATCAACCCCTGATGCATCCTCAGTCTTCTTACATGGCACAAAGTGAGCCATTTTGCTGAATCTGTCAACCACAAGCATGATGGAATCCTTTCCCCTAGGAGTCCTGGGCAGAGCAACAATAAAGTCCATGCTAATGTCTTCCCAGGGCTTGTCAGGCACAGGTTGGGGAGTGTATGGTCCTGCTTGGAAGGAGCTCTTTGCCTTTTGACAGGTGGAACACCTCCTAAGGATAGCCTGAACATCCCCTTCCATCTTAGGCCAGTAGAATTGATCCTCTAGGATGTCCATAGTCTTCTGTACCCCAAAATGTCCTGCTAGTCCATTAGAGTGGACTTCCCTCACCAATAGGTCCCTGTATGAGCCCTAAGGGACACAGAGTTTGTTCCCTTTAAACATGTAACCTTCCTGTAGCTGATACTTGGTTTCTTTTGCACTGGGATTGCTCTGCATGGACATCCAATCCTCCATGAAATCAGGGTCATCCTGATAAAGCTCTTTCATAAACTGAAAACCTAGCACCTTTTGTTGAATTGTCACCAGCATAGAATGTCTCCTGGACAGGGCATCTGCTACCACATTTGACTTTCCTTCCTTATATTTACTTGAGAAGTTGAAGGACTGGAGGTACTCAACCCATTTTGCATGTCTGGCACTGAGCTTGTGTTGGCCATTTATGTATTTCAGGGCCTTAAGGTCAGAATGAAGTACAAAAGGCTTGGGTTTGAGATAGTGGCTCCAGTACAAAAGGGCCCTCACCAAGGCATAAAACTCATTGTCATATGTGGAGTAATTGAACTTAGCTCCATTGAGTTTCTCACTGAAAAAGGCCACAGGATTCCTGCCTTGAATGAGCACTGCTCCAATTCTCACCTCACTTGTATCACACTCCACCTCAAATAGTTGATCAAAGTCAGGCAGAGCTAGTATAGGTGCCTCACACAGCTTCTTCTTGATGAGCTCAAAGGCTGCTTGTGCCTGCTCAGTCCACCTGAACTCACCCTTTTTCATCCCTTCTATTACAGGCACCATGATGGTGCTGAACCCCTGTATAAACATTCTATAGAAGGAGGCCAGACCATGGAAGCCCCTGACCTCAGTGATGTTCTTGGGAATAGGCCAAGACTTGATGGCTGCAATCTTCTCCTTATCTACAGATATGCCCCTGGCAGAGATGACATACCCTAAGAACTTGATCTCCTCAGTCATGAATGTACATTTCTCCATCTTCCCAAAGAGTTTATGCTCCCTCAGTTTTAGTTACAACATTTTTAAATGGTTCAGATGCTCAGATTTTCCCTTGTTATAGACCAAGATATCATCAAAATACACCACAATGAAATGGCCTATGTAAGTCCTCAGACCTTCAGTCATAAGCCTCATGAATGTACTAGGGGCATTGGAGAGACCAAATGGCATAATCAGCCATTCATACAGACCATGCTTAGTTTTAAATGTTGTTTTCCACTCATCCCCCTCCCTGATCCTCACCTGGTGGTAGCCTTGCCTAAGATCTATCTTGGAAAATAGTCTGGCTCCACTTAACTCATCCAGCATGTCATCCATCCTTGGAATGGGGAATCTGTATTTGACAGTGATATTGTTAATGGCCCTGCTGTCAATACACATCCTCCATGAGCCATCCTTCTTAGGGACTAGGAGGGCATGCACTACACAAGGGCTTAGAGATTCCCTGACAAAGCCTTTGGACATTAATTCCTCTACCTGCCTCTGCAATTCCTGTGTGGACTTGGGATCACTCATGTATGCTGGCCTGTTAGGCAGCATGGCACCTGGAATGAGGTCTATCTGCTGCTTTATGCCCCTTAGAGGAGGGAGTCCTGATGGTAGTTCCTCTGGAAATACATCCTCATGTTCATTGATCAGCTCCTTTACTTCTAGAGGAACCTCAGCTGGTTCATCAACCTGTTTGGACAAGAGGAAATACACAGGTTGCTCTTGTTGCACTTCTCTTAGCATGGCTGCCTCTGTGAGGAAGAGAACCTCCTTGGACCCACTGGTGCTGGGGCTACCATAATCTCTAGTGTTGGGAGGCAAAGGTGTAATAACTATCCTCTGACTCCCATGCCTGAAAGTATACACATTGCTCTTCCCTTTATGCAGGGCATCCTTATCAACTCCCATGGTCTCCCTAGCATTAGATGGCATGCATCCATAGGCACTACATCACAAGTCACCTCATACTTGTAGGTACCTCTAATAGAGAAGGATACTAAGCACTGTTGATCAACCCTTACTTCAGCACCTTTGTTCAACCATATGAGTTTATAAGGATTTGAGTGGGGTGTGGTCTCCAAGCCAAGCTTGTTAACCAGGGTAACTGAGGCTACATTTGTACAACTACTCCCATCTATGATCACATTGCAGACCCTCCCTTGAATAGTACACTTGCTGCTGAAGATTAAAGATCTCTGGTCTTCCTCTAGAGGTTGATGCTGGGAATGCATAACCCTCCAAAGAACAAGGCTGTGACCAGTGTCTGGTGGGGCTACTACCAAAGGGGCATCACTTTCCTCTTCATGTTCTCCTATTTCCTCCTCCTGCTCATATTCAATGAGCCCTTCCTTCTCCCACTCCATGACTTCTACTACAGTCAAGGCTCTTCTTAAAGGACAACCCCTCTTAAAGTGGCCATAACCTTGACACTGATAACATTTTCTTTTCTCTTCTGAAAGAGTGAGGGTAGGTTGTTGTCCTACAGGTGCCTTACCCTTGTCCAAGGGGTTCATATTAACAGTTACAGGAGTCCTAGGACCCTCCTCAATTCTAACCCCAGTATAAAGGTTTAGTCATAGCAGGTTTGGTGAAAGGTTTGGTTATTTCTTTCCCCATTTTCTCAACCCTAAGGGACAGGTTAACCACATCTTCAAAGGACCATAGGGGCTGCATTCTAACCTTGTTAGCAATGCTTGGGTTTAGACCTTCTAGGAATCTAGCAATCCTTTGTTCAGGCTTCTCAGTAATGTCACATTGATGGGTAAGCTGCTCAAACTCTCTCAGATATGACTCAACAGACTTTTCATTTTGTTTCAGTTTAGATATCTTGATGAACAAACTTATCCAACATTTTCTTTCTTAACTTAGACCAAGATCTGATGGGTTCCTTACCCTCCCTAGCCCTTAGACTCTTCATAGTCTCATACCACAGGGAAGCATACCCCTTTAGTTTCAGAATAGCTACTTTAAAGGCCTTAGCATCATTGTACCCTTTATATTCAAAGACTCTTTCTATGTCCCTAAGCCATTCTAAAAAATCATCAGGGTTTAAGCTACCAGAAAACTCAGGAATGTCTACCTTGAGGTGTTTATCAGTAAGACCATGGACTGAAGCTCTGCTCCTGGTGGATTCATCTGAATCTAAAGGTTCCTCTTCTTTAGGTAGCCTGACCTTGCCTCCTGGTGGACCTAGGCCTCTCCCTCGACCTCTGCCTCTTCCTCTAACAAGAATATGGTTACCTAAGACTTGATCCAAGGCTCTGGTTAGGGTGGTTACAACCCCAGCCAGGTCGTTCATCCTTGCTTCCATTCCTGCTAATCTCTCTTCACTCATTGGGCTGTTTTTGTGTTTTTGAATGTAGTTTGGTTAAATGAACTCACACTAGAAATAAACCTAAGCTCTGATGACCAATTTGATACAGCAAACTATGGGTTGTTGCAGGAATTAGAAAACAAACAAGTAAACAACTAAAACAAGATAGTAAACCCTGTATTCAACACTGTCAAGGCAAGCACAGACAGTCTCAAATGCAGTGAATCCTAAGCAAAACTCACTCACCAAGACTAGCAAAAGTGAATGACTCAAGCTTAGGCCAACAAACTAAGACTAGCACAAGTTTGTTGAAGATTTGAGCTAACCAAGACTGGCACAGATTAACAAATGATAGAGTAAGAACTCTGGTTTTTTCATTCAAGCATTCTGAGTTTCTTACAAAGCAAAAGGCTCTTTATATAGAGTATTACAAAAGATCTTCACCATACAACATAAGACTACATCTAAGGGCTTAAAATGATCCTTGAAATGACAACAAGTCAGATACAAAAGTCTACTAATAAGACGAGCAAAACAGACTGAAACTACTTCAGAAAAAGCAACTGAAAAGTAAGGTTGTCCCTTTCCTGAAATGGCATTGTTTGAGCAGTTTTCTTTGGGAATTGTCTTGGCTATCTGGTGCTTCAAATGGAACCTTGAGAGGGACTTCTAGGGTCTTTCCAATGACCTTATTAATACTACTAAGGGTCACACAAAAGTAAGATGCCTTTGCTCATCCATTGGTCTTGAAACCTGCCTGGCTCTCAGAGTGTCTGGCTAACTTATGGGCTGTTTTTCTTGAGCTTCCAAGGACAATTAGGAAACCTTATCTTGGACTTTTTGGTAGCTAAGAACCTCAACTAGATGGGAAAATAAGTTGGAGTCCTTGCTTGGACAATTGATGTAGGATATGTGGCCTAGAACTTGTACTGATGTCTTTGGGATTCTTCTGGGTTTGGGTGGTTTTGGACCTTGTTGCCCTGGTTGGCATTGCTTCTGTTGATGTTGTTGTTGCTTGATCATGAACTCCTTAAGGTGTTGTTGCTGGGGTATGTGTTGCTTGGGCATGGCTGTCTTTGGTTGTTTCTGAAAGCTCTGTTGTTTGGACTTGGTCTGCTTTGGCCTGAACATGACTGTGCTTGTTGGTTGTTGCCTGAACTGGACTCTCCAATAAGGTTACTCCCCTAGCTCCTGCTTCAAGTTGTGTGAAGTTTTGTGATGAGAGGATTAAGGCTCAACAATGGTGAGAATAGGGTTTAGTTTTTGGAGGGGATGAAGAGTGAATAGTGTGCTGAGATTTTTGAGTGGAAAAATGGTTGATATTTGGGCTAACTTGGGTGACTGGAAACATAGAAGAGCCCAATACAAGATTGGAAGTCTCACCCACATGAAATTCTGAGTATAACTCAAATATGGGCTCGGATTCGATAAATTAGACACGGATTTTACCCAACAAACTAAATTCTAATTTAAAGCTAAAATTAAACTAACTAATAGTAATATAATATTATTAAATTATAACGGCTAAGATTACGGGTGTTACAATCACCCCACTTTTTAAAAGTTTCGCCCTCACAACTTGAGCGAAAGGAGGATACCTTAATCGAATTGGCTTGGATATTTAGCATGCATGGTAGCTTTCGGCTCCCATGTCTCTTCCTCAACATTACCACATCTCCACAAAACCTTCACTAAAGGCACTACCTTGCTTCTCAACTTCTTGTCCTTGCGATCTAAAATGCGGATTGGCTTCTCTTCAAAGGACAAATTCGGCTCGAGCTCGAGAATTTCGGCTTGAAAAACATGCCTCGGGTCACTAATGTACTTCCTCAATTGAGAAATATGGAAAATATCATGAACTTTCCCCAACTTCGGGGGCAAGTCCAACTTATATGCTACGGCACCAATTCTTTTTACAATGTCAATGGGTCCAATGTATTTCGGGGTCAATTTACCCTTTACACCAAACCTTTTAACTGCCTTCATCGGAGATACCTTCAAGAATACTTTATCTCCAACTTCAAACTCCAACGGTTTTCTTCGGACATCGGCATAGGATTTATGTCGGTCTTAAGTAGCTTTCATTCTATCATGGGTGATCTTCACATGGTCAATGGTCTCAACAAGGACATCGGGACCTAAATCACGAACATCACTTAGTTGATCCCAACAAATAGGACTTCGGCATTTCCTTCCATAAAGAGCTTCATAAGGAGCCATATTGATCGAGGCAGTGTAACTATTGTTGTAAGAAAACTTTACCAAAGTTAAACTCTTTTCCCAACTAGATTGGAAGTCGAGAGCACAAGCTCTAAGTAAATCTTCCAAAGTCTGGATAGTCCTCTTAGTTTGACCATCGGTAGCGGCATGGAAAGCGGTACTCATCAATAACTTACTACCCAAAGCTTCATGTAAAGCCTTCCAAAATCTCAAACAAAACCTCGGGTCTCGATCGGATATGATCTCCTTGGGAACACCGTGATATCTGACGATCTCATCAACATAAGCTTTGGCTAGTCGATCTAAGCTTCAAGTCTCCTTGATCGGGATGAATCTGGCACTCTCGGTCAAACGGTCAACAATAACCCATACGACATCTTTAATTCCAACGGTCCTTGGCAAATCCATGACAAAATCCATAGAAATAGATTCTCACTTCCATAGTGGAATATCCAAAGGTTGTAGCAATCCACCAGGCCTCCTGTGCTCGATCTTCACTTGTTGCAAAGTAAGGCATCTTCCAACATAGGACACAACATCACCTTTCAAATTCGGCCACCAAAATTGTTGCTTCAAGTCTTTGTACATCTTGTCACCTACGGGTTGGATAGAGTAGGGAGAAAGGTGAGCTTCATCAAGAGTTCGCTTCCTCAAGTCAAGAGCATTAGGCACGAACAATCGGTCATGGAGTCGAAGGACACCTTTGTCATCAATCTTGAAGTCTTTGGCTTTTCCTTCTATAAGTTTGGCTTGAACGGACTTGTAGGTAGCACCATCCACTTGGCTTTTGAGAACTTCGCGGAGAAGAACGGGTTCAGAAACCATGGCACCAACATAATCAAATCCTTGCTCCACGAACTCCAACTTATACTTTCGAAATTTGGCACAACGGTCATCGAGTAGATCCCGAATAACATTCAAGGTATGAGAAGATTTCCTACTAAGAGCATCGGCAACAACATTGGCCTTCCCTTTATGATATAGAAACTCACAATCATAGTCATTCACCAATTCCAACCATCTCCGTTGTCTCATATTAAGCTCCATTTGAGTAAATATGTACTTCAAACTCTTGTGATCGGTGTACATGTGACAATGAACACCAATAAGATAGTGTCTCCACACCTTCAATGCATGGACAACGGCGGCTAACTCAAGATCAAGAGTAGGGTAGTTCACTTCATGAACTCTCAACTGTCTCGAGGCATAAGCAACCACCTTCCTATTTTGCATAAGCACACAACCCAATCTTAACTTGGAAACATCACAATAGACATCAAAGTCTACACCATCTTCAGGTAAAGTCAACACCGGAACGGTAGTCAACCTTTTCTTCAATTCTTGAAAAGTGGCTTCACAAGCTTCATTCCAAACGAATTTGGTCTCTTTCTTCAACAATTGAGTCATCCGGATGTGACAACCCTCGCGAATGCGGAAATAAAACATACAAGCATGTGATTTAATTAGCGGAAATACAGTGTTTTTAAAACTTTTTACATGCAAATAGAAAATACGAGGAGTGTCAAATATTACAAACCAAATACAAAATACTACAAGAGACGTAGTCTCTCAAAATGTCAACAAAAGACAAAGTTATTTAGCAACTAGCTAAGAAACGTCTAGGGGTGAATCATCCAGGGACAACGCCCGCTAGCTCACACCCGAACCCAAAATACCAAGCAAAATGCCATCCAATCAAGCAACCTGTTCATCCATGAAAAACATGAACGCCACAGTCAGTGGGGAGTAACTCCGGGTTCTCCCAGCCATATCACATTAAACGTACATAAAAGGAAATACAAAAGTAGAAGCATGCATATATAGATATACATGTGAAATACGATAAGGATAGATAGGCAATTCAATATATAATGATAAGAGCATATGAAGTACAATCCGTAACCATCATGCTATAGATAGACTCGGGGAAGACACTCTTAGGCAACCGAATACGCTCACTAGGGCTTGCATATCACCGTTAGCGGTATAAGTTTGATAAGATTGAGACTCGACAAACAAACCATGCCAAGTCATCCAAGGATCATGAATAATCAATCATATAATCATCCATCCAGACATACCAATACATTAACGACATCTCTCACGGTAAATGAAACGCACTAGCACCATGTACATGGCAAGTATGATTAAAAGGCATCCACGGGATACAACATTTCCCTGAACGCATACACGATCACATTTCGTATATGTAGACTAATTTCCTCCTGGTAGCACAATGATATAAATATCCGGTCCTAGTCTAAACCTGGCCAGACTCTCGGAATAAACGTGTTCCGATTCGACATGCGATAAACGTTTCGCATCCAAGACTCGGTCAATCATAGACGCCGAGTACCCCAAATTCGGTCGACAATTCACGAAAGAGGCGGAAAAGAGCACAAGCCTCATAACAAGCGGTACGCTACATGCAAATAACACCACCTCGCAAGTACACAACATTTGACGGCCGGGTCGATCAACGCAAAGCGTTTGCCTCCCAACAACGTCGTCGTATGCCCACTAACACATGCAATAAGCAGTAGGATACCTCCCCGTTCCGACATTCCAGCCTTACGAACGTGGAGGTAGCCAAGGGAATGAGAGTACAAAGCACATAGGAAATTAGTGCTCAAACCGTAACATGTGTGAAAACTGACTCAAAGTGGGACATATCAAAAACCGTCACAAAACATGCGATACAAGCGAATGAAATATCGTATATTCAAAACATTAATAATTAAAGTCATTCCGTAAATTTATACGATAAATGAACCATCGGAAATATTATAAATGAAAACGTAAATGAGAATTACAAAGAAACTCCAGCAGGTGCCAGCCGGTCAGGTGGACCGGCTGCCGGCCACCCGGCTGGTACCAAATATCATACGAAAAACCAACATGAAAGAGCAGTGTGTCCTAGCCGGTCAGGTGGACCGGCTGCCGGCTACCCGGCTGGGACCAAGGGTATATGAAAACTTGAAGTAAAATAGAGGGGTGTCTCAGCCGGCCGGCTGACCGGCTGCCGGTCGGCCGGCTGAGATCAATTTCATGCATCAAAATATTACGTAACATACAAAATATACAGCTACTGCCCCAGCCGGCCAGCTGACCGGCTGCCGGTCGGCCGGCTGGGGTCCAATATGCACGAAATCAACAATATTCACCAAGGATCAATATTCAACCATCATCAACTATTATCATAAATCATCAATTCTCATATCAATTCTTAACAAACAACAAGAATCATCATCAACACAATTTCTAAGCTTACTAATCATATTCTAAATACGATTCCTAACATAGAAAACACGTAAAACACGTAAATGATATCGAGTAACCCTTCACCGTTACCTTTTCGCGTCTTTACTCCGCGTCAACGTCCTCTTCAATCAAGAAGTAGTCTTTGTCGGGATCTTGGAGGTCACCACCTACAAATAGATAATAAAAGATGAATATAATTCACCTTTGAGAAAGACGGATAATTTGAAAAGCGAGAAAGACGGTAATTTTATTACCAATACGGATAGAGGACGGTTAGAGGGAAAGAATAAGACGAACTTACGTGAATTTGAGCGAGAATTGAAAGAGTTATGACGATTCTAAGCTTGGAAGAATATGGAGGTTAGGTTTTGGGGTTTCTTGGTAAGGAAGATTAAGATGTTGAGTTGTGAGGAAGTTAGGGTTAGGGTTAGTATATGAGGGAGTAAGTGGAAAAAGTCAAGGAAAAGTCAATGACGTCTTAAGACGTGATTCACTTGAAATCTCGCGTAAAATCCAAATACGAACTCGGAAATTCTAAATTCGACTCGGGAAATTTAATTCTAAACTAAAACCAAAATTTCGCTGAAAAGTATCCGTAAAATATTTTTACTATAAAAATAGGGTACATTTGCGGGTGTTACAATCACCCCACCTTTTAAAATGTTTCGCCCTCGAAACTTGAGCGAAAGAAAGATACCTTAATCGAATAGGCTTGGATATTTACTACGCATAAAAGCTTCCGTTTCCCAAGTCTCTTCTTCGATATTGGCACATCTCCACAAGATTTTCACTAAAGGAACCACTTTACTTCTCAACTTCTTATCCTTGCGATCTAGGATGCGGATCGGCTTCTCTTCAAAGGACAAATTCGGTTCAAGCTCGGGCATTTCCTTTTGAAAGACATGGCTTGGATCACTAACATACTTTCTCAATTGAGAAACATGGAAAACATCATGAACCTTAGCCAAATTCGGGGGCAAATCCAACTTGTAAGCAACGGCACCAATCCTTTTCACAATATCAAAGCGTCCAATGTATTTCGAGCTCAATTAACCCTTAACACCAAACCGTTTAACACCCTTCATTGGAGATACTTTCAAGAACACCTTATCTCCAACCTCAAATTCTAGCGGTCTTCTCCGGATATCGGCATAAGACTTTTGACGGTCTTGAGTGGCTTTCATTCTATCACGAATGACCTTCACATGATCAATAGTATCAACAAGAACATCGGGGCCTAAGTCACGAACATCACTCAATTGATTCCAACATATAGGACTTCGACATTTCCTTCCATAAAGAGCTTCATAAGGAGCCATCTTGATCGATGCATGATAACTGTTGTTGTAAGAAAACTCCACCAACGGTAGACTCTTTTCCCAACTAGATTGGAAGTCGAGTGCACAAGCCCTAAGCAAGTCTTCTAAAGTCTAAATAGTCCTCTCGGTCTGACTATCGGTAGCGGCATGAAATGCGGTACTCATCAACAATTTACTACCCATGGCTTCTTGTAAAGCCTTCCAAAATCTCGAACAGAATCTCGGATCTTGGTCGGATATAATCTCCTTGGTAACACCATGGTATCTAACAATCTCATCAACATAGGCCTTGGCTAAACGATCTAAACTCCAAGTTTCTTTGATCGGAATAAATCTAGCACACTTGGTCAAACGATCAACAACAACCCAAACGGCATCTTTACCTCCAACTGTCCTCGGCAAAGCCATAACAAAATCCATAGAAATAGATTCCCACTTCCATAGCGGAATATGCAAAGGTTGTAGCAATCCACCGGGCCTCTTGTGTTTAATCTTCACTTGTTGGCACGTAAGACATCTTCCAACATAAGACACAACATCGCCTTTCAGATTCGGCCACCATAATTGTAGCTTCAAGTCTTTGTACATCTTATCACCTCCGGGGTGAATAGAACAAGGGGAAAGGTGAGCTTCATCAAGAACTCGCTTTCTCAAATCAAGAGCATTAGGCACAAACAAACGGCCATGGAATCGAAGAACACCTTTATCATCAAACTTGAAATCTTTAGCTTTACCTTCAAGAAGTTTGGCTTGAATAGACTTGTAGGTAAGATCATCAACTTGGCTTTCGCGGATCTCACGGAGAAAAACAGGTTCGGTAGTCATAGCACCAACATAAACAAATCCACGCTCCACGAATTCTAACCTCAACTTTCGAAACTCGGCACAAAGATCATCGGGTAATACCCACATAGCATTCAATGCATGAGAAGTTTTCCTACTAAGAGCATCGGCAACAACATTTGCCTTCCCTTCATGGTACAATAACTCAAAATCATAATCATTCACCAATTCCAACCATTTTCTTTGCCTCATATTCAACTCTTTTTGAGTAAATATGTACTTCAAACTTTTGTGATCGGTGAATATACGACAATGAACATCAATAAGGTAATGTCTCCACACTTTCAAAGCATGAACAACGGCGGCCAATTCCAAATCTTAAGTAGGATAGTTCACTTCATGAACTCTCAACTGCCTCGAAGCATAAGCCACCACTTTCCTACTTTGCATAAGTACACAACCCAAACCCATCTTGGAAGCATCACAATAGACATAAAGTCTACACCATCTTCAGGCAAAGTCAACACCGGAGCGGTAGTTAACCTTTTCTTTAACTCTTGAAACGCGGCTTCACAAGCTTCATTCCATATGAACTTGGTTTCTTTCTTCAACAACTGGGTCATCGGTCTAGCAAGCTTAGAGAAATCCTTGACAAATCTACGGTAATAACCAGCTAAACCAAGAAAACTTTGAATTTCTCTAATATCGGTCGGACTCTTCCAATCAACAACGGCCTCAATTTTCGAAAGATCCACCATTACACCCTCTTTAGAAATCAGATGCCCAAGAAAGGACACCTTAGGTAACCAAAATTCACACTTGGAGAATTTAGCAAACCACTTTTGACGACGAAGAACACCCAAAATAGTCCTTAGATGAATAGCATGCTCTTCTTCGGACTTGGAGAAAATAAGAATATCGTCAATGAACACCACCACACACTTGTCAAGATACTCACTAAATGTGCGGTTCATTTGGTCCATGAAAATAGTGGGAGCATTCGTCAATCCAAATGGCATCACCTTGAACTCATAATGACCATACCTTGTACTAAAAGCGGTCTTCGGTATATCAACGTCACGAACGGGAATTTGGTGATAACCGGATCTCAAATCGATCTTGGAAAAAGTAGAAGCACCCTTTAGTTGATCAAACAAATCTTCAATCCTTGGCAAAGGATACCTATTCTTGATTGTAATCCGATTCAACTCACGGTAATCAATACAAAGCCTCATAGAACCATCTTTCTTCTTCACAAAGAGAACGGGAGCACCCCAAGGCGAGGCACTTGGTCGAATAAAACCCTTCTCAATCATATCATCAAGCTGCTTCCTTAATTCTTTCAACTCGGTTGGAGCCATACGGTAAGGAGCTTTGGCTATGGGTCCAGAACCAGGTACAAGATCAATAGAGAACTCAACATCACGCTCGGGAGGAATCCCGGGCAATTCTTCAGGGAATACATCAACGAATTCACGAACTATAGGCACATCTTCAATATTTGGCAAAGAGGTAGTTGAAGAAGTCACAATACACAAGTATGCTTGGTGACCCTTTCTTACCATACTCACCAATTTCATTGCGGAAATCAAAGACACACCTTTTCGGGGATGAGATCCCTTATAGGTTATTCTAACTCCTAAAGGACTCTTTAAATAAATCTTTTGATCACGACACTCGAACCTAGCATGGTACAATGCTAACCAATCAATACCTAGAATTATATCGAACTCTCCTAGAGGGAACTTAAGGAGATTAGCGGGAAAGATAGAACCCGAAATAGATATTGGGACATTAGGATAAAGAGTAGAACAAGAGATAATTCTCCGGATGGTAAGGATATGGGAGTATCCTCACTAGATGTAGGCTCGATAGATAATTTATTAGCATAAGTCGAAGACACAAAAGACATAGAAGCACCGGTATCAAATAGAATAAGACACGGTTGCTCTAAGATTGAGAACATACCCGTAATTATCTCCGGATGAGCATCGGCTTCGGCACGGCTCATAACAAAGATAGAACCCTTAGGTTTAGCAGCAGGAGGGGGCAACTTTCGATCGGGGCAATCCTCATAACGGTGACCACCCTTTTGACAAAAGAAGCAAATATAAGGTCGGTTGGAACAAGACACACCGGGATGGTATGGAAGTCTACAACGGTTACATTGACGACCTTGAGTTTGAGGAGCATAAGGCCTATGAGCCACATTAGAAGTAGCTCGGGGAATGAAAGGAGCGGGAGCTCTTGCATTTGCATTTGAAGGAGGATTGAATCTCCTCTTGTTAGCATAAGAGTTAGAGGAAGACGGAGTAAACAGTCTCTTCCCATAGATATTTGGCCTAGGAGTGAAAGAAGGAGAGGGATTATTCATCATAGCTTCATCCCTAATGGCCTTCATGGAATTCTCGGCCCACAATGCATCATCATATAAATCCCCAAAGGAAGTAGTATTCCTCCTCACTTTACTTTGAAGTAAAGCACTAAGCTTGTTGCGGTAGTAGAAAGCTCGGTCCTCGTCATCTCTGATAAGTCTCGGAGCAAAATGAGCAAGCTTGTTGAACTCCGTAGTGAAGTCTTGTGCCGACAAGTTACCTTGCTTGAAGTCAATAAACTCCTTGAGCCTTTGTTGCTTAAGCTCCTTAGGATAGAATCGACCTTCCACTAGAGCTTTAAAACAAGCCCAATTGAAATCATCTTCAAGATTAGCGGTGGCACTAGTAATAGCCCACCAATTATCTGCTTCCCTTACAAGGAAGTGCTTTGCGATCCTCACAATGTCCTCTTCACGGACTTGGTATAGATCAAACTGCTTCTCCATCTCTCGGAACCATTCCGATAGCTCGGTAGGGTCCGGCTCTCTACCGTAAGGTATAATTTTACTCCTAGCTATTTGACCTGCCACCCAAGCGTAGCCTCCTTGGTGGTTATCTTCTCTACGAGGGGGAACTTGGTTGGCTTGAGCTAAAGCCGCATCTTGTTGATTTTTCAACACTTGCGTAAGAGCTTCCAGCATGACATTCTCTACTACTCGTGGTCTAACCATCTTCATAAGAAACAAAAACAAATTAAGTTACTCCTATCAATAAGCATAAACAAATAGACTACCAAGTAAAGTCCTTAACTTCTACCCATCTCTCATTTATTATTTCAAGGTCAAGTAGTTTAAGTTTAGGGTTCACGTGTGTGCGTCAGGAGCGATAAAGCTCTGATACCAACTGTGACAACCCTCGCGAATGCGGAAATAAAACATACAAACATGTGATTTAATTAGCGGAAATAAGGTGTTTTTTTTAAACTTTTTGCATGCAAATAGAAAATACGAGGAGGGTCAAATATTACAAACCAAATACAAAATACTACAAGAGACGTAGTCTCTCAAAATGTCAACAAAAGACAAAGTTATTTAGCAACTAGCTAAGAAACGTCTAGGGGTGAATCATCCAGGGACAACGCCCGCTAGCTCACACCCGAACCCAAAATACCAAGCAAAATGCCATCCAATCAAGCAACCTGTTCATCCATGAAAAACATGAACGCCACAGTCAGTGGGGAGTAAATCCGGGTTCTCCCAGCCATATCACATTAAACGTACATAAAAGGAAATACAAAAGTAGAAGCATGCATATATAGATATACATGTGAAATACGATAAGGATAGATAGGCAATTCAATATATAATGATAAGAGCATATGAAGTACAATCCGTAACCATCATGCTATAGATAGACTCGGGGAAGACACTCTTAGGCAACCGAATACGCTCACTAGGGCTTGCATCTCACCGTTAGCGGTATAATTTTGATAACATTGCGACTCGACAAACAAACCATGCCAAGTAATCCAAGGATCATGAATAATCAATCATATAATCATCCATCCAGACATATCAATACATTGACGACATCTCTCACGGTAAATGAAACGCACTAGCACCGTGTACATGGCAAGTATGATTAAAAGGCATCCACGGGATACAACATTTCCCTGAACGCATACACGATGCTATATTTCGTATATGTAGACTAATTTCCTCCTGGTAGCACGACGATAATAAATATCCGGTCCTAGTCTAAACCAGGCCAGACTCTCGGAATAAACGTTTTCCGATTCGACATGCGATAAACGTTTCGCATCCAAGACTCGGTCAATCAAAGACGCCGAGTACCCCAAATTCGGTCGACATTCACGAAAGAGGCGGAAAAGAGCTCAAGCCTCATAACAAGCGATACGCTACATGCAAATAACACCACCTCGCAAGTACACAACATTTGACGGCCGGGTCGATCAACGCAAAGCGTTCGCCTCCCAACAACGTCGTCGTATGCCCACTAACACATGCAATTAAGCAGTAAGGATACATCCCCGTTCCGACATTCCAGCCTTACGAACGTGGAGGTAGCCAAGGGAATGAGAGTACAAAGCACATAGGAAATTAGTGCTCAAACCGTAACATTTGTGAAAACTGACTCAAAGTGGGACATACCAAAAACCGTCACAAAACATGCGATACAAGCGAATGAAATATCATATATTCAAAACATTAATAATTAAAGTCATTCCGTAAATTTATACGATAAATGAACCATCGGAAATATTATAAATGAAAACGTAAATGAGAATTACAAAGAAACTCCAGCAGGTGCCAGCCGGTCAGGTGGACCGGCTGCCGGCCACCCGGCTGGTACCAAATATCATACGAAAAACCAACATGAAAGAGCAGTGTGTCCTAGCCGGTCAGGTGGACCGGCTGCCGGCTACCCGGCTGGGACCAAGGGTATATGAAAACTTGAAGTAAAATAGAGGGGTGTCTCAGCCGGCCGGCGGACCGCCTGCCGGTCGGCCGGCTGAGATCAATTTCATGCATCAAAATATTACGTAACATACAAAATATACAGCCACTGCCCCAGCCGGCCAGCTGACCGGCTGCCGGTCGGCCGGCTGGGGTCCAATATGCACGAAATCAACAATATTCACCAAGGATCAATATTCAACCATCATCAACTATTATCATAAATCATCAATTCTCATATCAATTCTCAACAAACGACAAGTATCATCATCAACACAATTTCTAAGCTTACTAATCATATTCTAAATACGATTCCTAACATAGAAAACACGTAAAACACGTAAATGATATCGAGTAACCCTTCACCGTTACCTTTTCGCGTCTTTACTCCGCGTCAACGTCCTCTTCAATCAAGAAGTAGTCTTTGTCGGGATCTTGGAGGTCACCACCTACAAATAGATAATAAAAGATGAATATAATTCACCTTGAGAAAGACGGATAATTTGAAAAGCGAGAAAGACGGTAATTTTATTACCAATACGGATAGAGGACGATGAGAGGGAAAGAATAAGACGAACTTACGTGAATTTGAGCGAGAATTGAAAGAGTTATGACGATTCTAAGCTTGGAAGAATATGGAGGTTAGGTTTTGGGGTTTCTTGGTGAGGAAGATGAAGATGTTGAGTTGTGAGGAAGTTAGGGTTAGGGTGAGTATATGAGGGAGTAAGTGGAAAAAGTCAAGGAAAAGTCAATGACGTCTTAAGACGTGATTCACTTGAAATCTCGCGTAAAATCCAAATACGAACTCGGAAATTCTAAATTCGACACGGGAAATTTAATTCTAAACTAAAACCAAAATTTCGCTGAAAAGTATCCGTAAAATATTTTTACTATAAAAATAGGGTACATTTGCGGGTGTTACACCGGATCTCAAATCAATCTTGGAAAAGGTAGACGCACCCTTTAGTTGATCAAACAAATCTTCAATTCTTGGTAAATGATACTTATTCTTGATTGTAACTCGGTTCAACTCACAATAGTCAATGCAAAGTCTCATAGAACCATCTTTCTTCTTCACAATGAAAACAGAGCACCCCAAGGTGAAGCACTTGGACGTATAAAACCCTTTTTTATCATCTCATCAAGTTGCTTCCTTAGCTCCTTCATCAATTCGGTTGGAGTCATACGATATGGAGCTTTAGCTATGGGTCCGGTTACGGGGATAAGATCAACGGAAGACTCAACGTCACGCTCGGGAGGGGTCCTGGGCAAGTCTTCGGGGAACACATCAACAAAGTCATGTACTATAGGTACATCTTAAATCTTGGGCAAGGAGGTAGATGTAGAAGTCACAACAAATAAGAATACTTGGTGACCCTTTCTTATCATACTCACCAACTTCATTACGAAAATCAATTGCACACCCATTCGAGAATGAGATCCCTTATAGGTTATTCTAAATCCTAAAGGACTCTTAAGGTAGATCTTTTGATCTCTACACTCGAATCTAGCATGTTACAAAGCTAGCCAATCCATACCTAGGATTACACCAAACTCTCCTAGGGGAAACTTTAGGAGATTAGCGGGAAAGATGGTCCCCGCAATAGAGATAGGGACATTAGGGTAAAGAGTAGGACCTGAGATAATTTCTCCGGATGGTAAGGATAATGGGGTATCCTCACTAGAAGTAGGTTCGATAGCTAACTTATCAACATAAGTTGAAGACACAAAAGACATAGATGCGCCGGTGTCAAATATAAGGCACGGTTGCTCTAAGATTGAGAACATACCTGTAATTGTAACAACCCGGGTTTTTAAAATAAAAGAAATACCATAATAACTAAATAATCCATCAGAGTACAAAGATGAATAGGGTCAAGGTGGCGGAAACACCTGACCAATCCGGATCGATACTCATATCCAAAACTAAAATAATACATTATTAATAATTCCTAACTTAAATAAATTCCTAAATAAATTATTCTTCTTGCCACAAGTCTCTCCAGGACAACATCCAGACAAGCAGCAACCAAATCAACCTGAGAATGGGGGTCGACAATCAGTCGGGAGTAACTAGGTGCTCTCCCAGTCATGTTTACAACAGGCTAAGCATAACAACAATCCATAATAGAATAAGTAGATCAATTGTAAAGATTCAAAGAGAAGAAATTAAATTAATTGAGAGGGATGAAAACTTTAATCAAGGAAATCGATTAAGGGATACCGATCCTAAAGAATCAAGCAAGCATACAACAGGTCAAAGAATAACTCAAGATGGTAGCCCAAAGGATACTAACAACATAAGAACAAAATTGTAAAAACAAAAATCTTACGTTTCTCATAACCATACTCTTTTAAGCTCTTCTTGATATTGACGAAAGCCTATTATCTTTCAAAATATCAAAACCTAAAACGACTTCCATGAAAAACATTGTACAACCTATGTGCTCATAAAATTCAATATCATTTCCTATTACAACAAATCTAAATAAGAGCGCCAATCAACCTTCAAAACACTCAGCTCATAACCACCTAAGAATTCCCTAAAGCGAAAGTCATCTAACAAATCCTTTGATAACAAGCTTTCAACTACTCAAATGATTCTCCATACGAGTATAGCACTAAAATCCTCAAATTACTTTTATATACTCCGATCCAAGATAACTTTCATTATAGCATTATCCTCGGCAACTAGTACGCAAAAATTCCAAATAATAAATTTATCCCTCATTCTAATTTTAACGCATCTAAGTCCACCAATTCGCGTAATAATCATAGCACTTAAATCTTGCTCCTATTCCTCAAATCATTATTTATCTATTCCATTAATAATTTACTAGTCTAATCACCATGCTTCTCCAATACATTAATGACCTCAAAATTCAATTTCCTAAGCCTTTCGAATAACGAGCTAACCAACCCAAGGGACACTTCATTTTACTACTGGAATCTCAATCCATATAACTTGCACAACTTATCACTTACTGATAGAAGCATTAACTTATCCTCAAACTTCCGATTACTCCAAATAATTATTCCCAAAAAAGTTAACTATAATCTATCACTTTGCAGTGATCATACACATGGAATTCGGACTAACTCCCCAATAATTCAAAAGCCTTCATATCTCTCATTTAATTGAGCTTATTCTCTTTGCTTCTTAACATTGATCTCCTTGTAAGTCCTCGTAATTGTCATTCGATCTTATCTTCGTTTCCTTAAACTTTCTATTCTCACTAGTCGGTGTGCCATACCCTTTGATTTCCGTAATGGGTATTATATTTTACAAAATGATATACGAATTGTTTTTGTAAGCGTTACTATTTGGGCAATAATAGTTATTATATCTTGGTGATTAGTGAGTGTCTTTCATCATAGTTTTGAAAGTTAATGGTTGAGCGTTGAACTTGTTAAGTAAAAGAGCTTGGTGTTTATGAGGCTTCGTTTGATACTTATGAGGAGAATTGTTGATCTCAAGGCGTGTGGTTACTTAATGGATAATTCCTTTTGTAGAAATATAGTGTCCATGTCAATGGTGTATACATGGTAATGTATGTGAGTTAATGTGACAACCCTCGCGAATGCGGAAATAAAACATACCAAGCATGTGATTTATATAGCGGAAAATACAGTGTTTTTAAATCTTTTTACATGCTAAGATAAAAATACGAGGAATGTCAAATAAATACAAACTGAAATAGAATATACTACAAAGAGACGAAGTCTCTCAAAATGTAATCAAATATCAAAGTTATTAGCAAACTAGCTAAACAACGTCTAGGGGTGAATCGTCAAGGCCAACACCCGCTAGCTCACACCCGAACCCAAAATACAACAAGCAAAATCCATCCAAGCAAGCAACCTTTTCATCCATGAAAAACATGAACGCCACAGTCAGTGGGGAGTAACTTCGGGTTCTCCCAGCCATATCATAAATAACGAACTTAAACGAAAATACATAAGTAGAAGCATGCATATATAAATATACATGTGAAATACGAGAAAGATAAATAGGCAATTCTATATATAAAGATATGAGCACATGAAGTACAATACCGTAACCATCATATTATAGATAGACTCGGGGAAGACACTCTTAGGCAACCATACACTCACTAGGGCTTGCATCTCACCGTTAGCGGCATAAGTTTGATAAGATTGAGACTCGACAAACAAACCATGCCAAGTCATCCAGAGATCACAACTAATCAATCATATAATTATCCATCCAAACGTACGAATACGTTAACAACATCTCTCACGGTAAATGACACGCACTAGTACCGTGTACATGGCAAGTATGATTAAAATCGCATCCACGGGATCAGCATTTCCCTGAACGCATACACGATTCATCATTTCGTATATGTAGACTAATTTCCTCCTGGTAGAACGACGATCATAATACGGTCCTAGTCTAAATCTGACCAGACTCTCGCAGTCACATTTTCCGATTCGACATGCGATGACATTTCGCATCCAAGACTCGGTCATACATAGAAGCCGAGTATGTGACACCCTCAAATTTGCGGAAAGAAAAAAATAATTTAAATACATAACGAAGGGTGTCATAAATAAAAAGGGTCATGACAAAACGAAAATAATATTATACATAAGAATGATACAAGACGGGAGACATATCTCCCGTATAAATACGGAAATAAAAGAGTGTATAATAATATACAATCTAAGAACCGAATATAGGTCAAGGTAAAATATTCGCTCGCAGCTCGTCAATGGACCAAATATGCATACCACCTGTTTCGAACGCCCATTAAATATAAACACGGAAGCCACAGCAGTGGGGAGTAACTCCGAGTCCTCCCAGCCACGAAATGTCGAGTTTAATGAAACATGAATAACATAAAAGCAATGTATATGGAAAATACAAAACTTAAACATATATGATATGCTTTTCATGTTATGAAACAGATAAATAACAAATAACCTAGCATGTGAAAGCTATCATGTGAAACCGATAATAAACTATAACTCGAGGTAGGGAAGCTGGTATGCTAGCTCAGAGGTTCCTCTCAGAAACATGGCCGTGATACACTCAAACCCTAATCAACACGTAATCATGTGAATCAGTTAACAACCGGTAATCCAAACCCTATCAACCTTAGCAGGCTTGCATCTCACCTTCTAAGATTCATAGAATCATACAAACATGAAAGACCAATACTTCTACAAACAGGCACAAGTTCTTAGTGACGTCAATAGAAGACTTCTGTAACTCAAGTCTATACCACGAGGTAGGATATACTTAAATATTTAGGCTCAGCGGTCACGCTAATAACATGGCCCAAAGACCAAGCACACATCTAGGCTCAGCGGTTACACTAATAACATGGCCCAGATCCAAAGCACATATCTTAGCTCAGAGGTTACCCTAATAACATGTCCAAGATACGACTCAACCCTAAACCTAGACTGCGCAGACATAGAGAAATGCGAAGATCCATCGCATCCAAGACCCATGATACAATCACATGAGTACCCCTAAGAAGATCCATCAAAGGGTTGGCTAGTACTAAAGCTGGCTCCATGTCCCAAAGTGGAAACCATGGCAGCCATGCCCCGACTTGAAGATCCATCAAGCCGGGAACACAAAAGCTATCAAGCGGCAAACTCCATATGCTCGTTAAAGATAGTACGGCATATCAATGTCATGGTCCAAGATACTCATTTAGAATTAGAATGGTCAAGACGCCATATACTCATAATTCTCTATGGGTACTTAGTCAACACGACACATATCATACAATCAAACAGTCACGGGAAACACTTCCTATCATGTGACTAATTGCATATAAATTCATATTCAAATATCATATCGCCTCATATCTACTAAGGCTAATTCATTAATTAAATACAACCTTACTTGAAGACAAATCCCCGACCCGAGTCCCGCGACGGGTCATCAGTCAAAACGGGGGCTGACTAGATCTTAGTTTGACCAAAAACCGCGGTTGGTTTTCAATCGGCGTGCTAGAAACGACGTCTTAGTCATCGAGGCTTGAACATAAGAAATATAACATTTCATTTCATGGTTATTTCATTCTATTTCTAACATGTGAATTATTAAAATCATACGAAAACCCGCTTGACTTACATGATATCAAATTAAACTAAAATCTCGTATTATAATTTCTAACATGTGCGAAATAATAATATAATGAAAAGCTTTTAATTAAATAATTTACTATTAAAATTTCCCACTTGTTAAATATTACAAAACACGATAAAATGACGATAACTCAAAAACCGTCACAAGTCCCAAAGTGGGACCCAAGGGCTGATTTTGGGCCGAGACACACATGGGCCTGGACTGGGCCCCACGGCCTAGTTTTGGGCTGTTTTGGCCTTTTTATCGATTTTACTAAAAAACGTTTCTAATTATTTCCCGCATGCTTAACATAATTAAAACCCGTCAAAACAACAACATAACAATCAAACATCGACACAACCCAAAGACCAAAACCCGGACCCACCATGGACCGACCCAGACCGGTCTGGACCGGGCCTGAACCGGCCTGAACCGGCTGGTTTGGGTCCGGTTTTCCAGCCACCCATTCCGGCCACCACCAAAACAACAACCCCAATTCCAAATAAATTCTAACATGTTTTTAATTAACAACATCCATTCTTAACATCCATTTCAACCATCATTCATACAAAAATCATTATTATGAACAATCATCAAAATTCATCAAGAACACTAAACCACATAAAAATTCCATACAACATAGAAATCATACCACTTATCATATTACTACTAAAAATCCATAAATCATAATAACATGAACCAAAAACAAAAGATGAACCAAAAATAAAAGAAACAAAAGCTATGTAACATATATTCGTCGAGTAACTGGAATCGTTACCTAGAGCAAAATCAAGTAGCACCAAAACTCAAGAATTAAAGAAACCCGTCTCTACACTAACTCACCCAAATACGGTCACCAAAACTCTTCTTAAAATATTCCCCTATAAGA